>JZKD02S1796856.1:834285-867775 GCA_000966675.3 Picea glauca
TCTGGGCTATGACCTCATGGAAAACTGTGATTGCAAGCATGAGCAAGAGTGGTTTTAGGCCAACCTGCTTTTCACCCCGCAATTCACTTCTAGTTGCCACGCATCACTTTGTTAAAACCGTGGTATAAATTGCGGCCCACTCTTAGATTTTTAACATTCGAGCAAGTTATGGGCCCACAATCTAGCTTGTTCGTCGATCTCCAATCCCTTGGCGATGATCTGCGATCAACAGCTGCTATCTATCCTCCCTTTTCTTCCTTCTTTCTTCCTTCCACATGCAATCCAAGATCTACACGATCTATCAACACATAGCTCCCTTCCAAATCAACGACTATGATTGATTCTGGCTCTCTGGCCCTCGGGAGTTTAAACTCTCAACTATCTTCTTTTCCCCATATGAAAATCTTCTAGAGTGGAAGATCTATTGACATCTGTCCTCAACAATCAGACGGTTCTTATGAACTCTGGCTCTCCGGCCTTCGGGAGTTCTCACATCTCCACACACACAAATCTCTGGAGTGAATTTCCCCGTAGTGACATATCTTCTGCCACGCATCCTCTCCAAATCAACGACCCTGATTCTCTTTCGGACTTCAGTTCTTTTCGACCAAGACTAGATCAACAATCCTTCGACCTCCTCCTTGATCAACGATCAAGATCTCCTTTGGGACTTCGATGCTTCGGGACATTCTAAAACACAACTTCACAAAAACCCCAGAGTACGATTCTTCGAAGTTCGCAATCTGGTGACACCTGTCCAACCCATATCAATGGCTCCCAGCTGCTTCGGTATTCAGGCTTCGACGATTTCAAATCTCAAACTAAAATCTTGAAGTGATTTCTTTGAAGCCTCTAATCTGCTGGCATGTATCCCCTAGTGATCAACGACCAAGATTTACTTCGACTATTTCTCCTCCTCCTTGTCCACAAACTTTCAAAGTTGTGGATCTTACGCCACCTATCCTCCTTGACAATGGCGGTCCCAAATCACTTCGGGACTTTGACAAGTCCACTCTCTTGCACACACAAAGGTTAAGTCTTGTGTGCTTACCTCTGGATCCAACTATTGTTGGTCCTTCGCGCTCAGACCCAACAGATGGGATATGTTCCTCTCCTCTACACTTCCTTTGTTCTGTTGGATGTTGATCTAATGGTCGATGCTCCTTCCCACAATCGATCTGACGGCTATTGTCACTCCTCCTCTTGAGCTTGTGACTTCTTTTACCTTGGAATATTTTGTCAGTGTTCAAAGGCTTTGACCTTTGACCTTTCTCCTGCGAGTCCACCTCTTGGATCTCGTCTTCGCTCTCGTAAGCGTTATCTCTTCTGAGATTTAGGACTTAGAATGAGTCTGTCTCCCACACACTCCTTGCGTTATCTCTTCTGAGATTTTTGATTTACTCAGTCTCTTAAGGGTCTCAATCCTTATGTTTCCTTTCAAAGGAAAAATTTGTGCCCTCTTGGCGACCTTCTACTCAAAGCACACCTTGCTGAGCATTTTCTACAGAGTGTTCAACAGCTCTGTGAGTTTCTTCCTCTAATACTCTTCTCCCTGAACTTGACAAAGAGTTCTCTCTGTGCACACTTGCACTCAATCGATGCCTTCCTGGAGGATCACTACAGAGTTCTCAGTGATTCTATCTCTCTTTGAACTCAACACAGAGTTCTTCCTGTGCACTCCTTGCACTTCTGTTGATGAAGGGTCAACGAAATCTCTCCTAAGTTTCTTTGAGGTCAACTTACCTCTGTCAATGCACTCCTTGTGGACAATATGCATTCCTTGCACTCGAAAACTCAAAGAAGAGAAACAATTGAAACTTATTCAATACTTCACCAATTTACGCATTCAAATCAGTTAATCTCCGAACATTCCCATGTCACCTTTGTTGACATCATTACGTCACATCACTTACATTTTCCAATTGCAGGGGCATGCAATAGCAGTTTGGAGTAACCCGTCTTTTGTCCTGCAATTTTTCTGACGTTGACACGTAACCCCTCGATGAAACCGTGGTTTGGATTACGGGACCGCCTTGGATAATTAACTTTCGTGCAACTTGGGTCCCTGCAATGCCTTCTAGTCGTTGATCTTGATGTATCGTGATCAATGCCATTGTGGGTCCCCTAACCTTTAACTACATTACATAACCTTGGGTCCCACTAACCATGCTCATATGGAGTGCCACGTGGCAGAATACTAGCTGACTTGTGGCCCAATCAGATGGGTGTCACACGTCACGTTCCATATGGAATTTCAATCTTCCATAGTTTCGGAACCCACTTATATGTGGCACACAACCCATGTGTCCACGTCAATCCAAGTGACATCATCATGACTCACTACTTCAGCTCTTTGGGAGATTTCTCCCTTCACTACTATGTTTGACCTTTTAACATTGGCTTGATCCAACGGTCGAGCTCTCCTCCCCAGATCTACAGTGTAGATCCACTTTGAGGCTTCAGAAGTTTGTGCATCAACACATCTCTCTTCTCTAGATCACCGAACTCCAAAATTACGATTTGTCGTGAGATCTAGCGGTAAGGCTTCTCACTAGATCTACGGTGCAGGTCCACTTCGGGACTTCGGAGCTTCGAGCTTCAGCCTTTCTATTATTCTACACCTAACTTCACCGAAGTCGCGAAGTCTGAGAGCTTCCAGGTTAACCCTTCTGCACCCTCTCCAGATCTGATGGTCGCAAAGGATTTCCCTTCCTTCCAAACAAATCCTACAGCCCCAACACCACAAGTGTTGTGATCTCTCTCTTTGACCAAATACCACGTCTGTCGTGGTTTTATAATACCGCTACACCTCCTGAGCTTCGTAACACGACCAAGTAACCTCTTGGCTCTCAGGGAACATTCTAAGGTTCGAAATCAGTTCCTCCAAACACAATTTCCACCTGAAACCTCGGGTCCAATGACCACTTCTCCAACCCATCCAGGCTCAGTGTTGTAACCATGCTCTGATACCAATTTGTAACATCCCCAGCCACCAACAGGTCGAGCAATGCCACTACTCCTACAACTATGTTGCTCTATTATGATCTGTGACAGCTCTAGCCTTAAACTACAAGCCAGGCCATGCCACCGAGTAACTTTTTGGAAATAAGCACATATAAAACTTAACCGGAAGATAGAGATAACCTCTGGTATTCACACGCGCGCACACACACACACACATATATATAATGCAATTAAGCAGATGTCAATACTCTACTCATACACATGTTCATGCGGAAGCAACATTAACACATCAAGGCCACCTGGGCCAGGGCATGCTACCTCATAGAGATGACAATTATCATGTGCATATATATAAACATAAGCATACAACATGTTTTGCTAATACATAGATTAATGTGGAAATAATAGTAAAAAAATACATGCAGTAATCACAGACAGAACCCATAAAATAACAACATATACAGGCATTACTCATTAATTATAACACATGTACATATACACAGCATGTAAATGAACATAAAAGTGGTACTTATCTTTAATAGGAGACCACCAAATGTGTGTAGACCTTCCACAAACCTCCCAGCCATAGACCACGTTGGTCATCACGCTCATCAGTGGGTCACCCCCAAGCTGAGACTAAGCTCCACCTAGGGCAAGGGAATCCTAGACTAGGCTGAGGACAATAAGGAAGTTGCACAAAACACAAGAAGGATCTTTTATCCCATGAGCCACTTATGCCCACAACCCACAAACCCTCATTCCCCACACGCCTGCCCCACCCCAGGAGGATACACCTTCACTAATACAAGTCCATCAGCTATTACACCTCCCTTACCTTGGGCTTCAACAACAAGCTGGACCAGAAGTCTCCGAGTGTTATCGCTGTTATGGGACTCCCTTCCAGTAGAACTCACTTCCCAGCAAACTCTCTCACTTGGGAGATTTACTCACAGGCCTAACAACCTGCTTCTTCAATTCATCTCTTATGTCAAACGGACACAAGTGATGTCAACAACAGAATTCGGGTAACACACAGGTGAATGTCAACCACAGAAAACAGGTATGGACACAGAATATGATAGTGAACCAAGCTTAGCGAAAACTACGTTGCAAGCAACCGCCAACCGCTACGACACAACACGACTCAGGAAAAATACAAGTTCATTGGGCTTCACAGGAAATACGGAGGACAACTCCAATGTCTGCAGGTTACACTGGCGTGTGCATCAGTGGGGAGCATGGCTCTCTTCCCGGGTGGCTAACCTCGCGAGAGTGTCGACGCAATGGGGAAGTATCCTCCGTCATGAGAATCGTGAGACTCGTGAATGAGATGCCCTGACAATGAGCTGACTTTCCCACTTAAAACTGCATGCGCCCAGGTTGACACATATCTCCCTGAAGCTACGTGAGCTCACTTAACACTCGTCCCCCTTTCCCTTAGGAACTTAGGACAACATGGATTATGTCAAACCTTAGCTTTTAGGAAATAATAATAAATTATTATCCCCTTTAGAGGTAAGCTCCCTAGCTTAGCCCCTAGTCCCAAACACTTAGCCTCCTCCCTTACCCAACCTTGTGGAAGCTTAGTCCCCCATCACTCTTTCTTCGTGGTCGGTCTACACCCAGTGATGTTTATATTTTATTAATGATTTTGCATAATTACATATACAAAAAAAGCTCCTAGCCTTAGCATCCTAGGCTCTCTGGCCTAATCATCACATAAGCCTCCTATCTTATTATAACTCGGCTCACCAGCCTATCCAATATGTTTACAATTCATAATTACAATTGGGGCTCTATCGAGGGATATTACAAGTATTGGTGCAGAGTTGTGACCGACACAAGATGGATCCATAGAGGACACAAAGCCATAAAAGCCTAAGTATGTGAAGTGGCAGAATCTTGAGTATGTAGAGTCTTTACGGCACCATTTCATAAACCATTTGCATCTAATCCCATAGAACCTCTACACATTTTGCTAAAGACACATGCCTCTTTTGTACAAGAAGGTTATAGTTGGCAGATTCTAGTATATTATGGAATCTTTCATAACATCCTCATCAACCTATATATATGATGTTTTCTATGTAAAAGGGACCCATTTGGGTCATTGTGTTATTTAATCATGGTTTCTTCTTAATTATATACATGGTCGGTGCTTGTTCTTCCTCGATTATGATATGTAATCATTGTTCTAGATAATACAATGGAAGATTGTTCTACTCATTTGTATGTTACCATGATGTATCTTGATGTTATCTACATTGTTATATTTTTTTTGTATTCTTTGAATTCTATTATCTTAATTGAATATATTTAAAGGTTGACTAATGGATTCCACACATTCATTAATATTCAATTATCTGTGTATTAATCAATATGCAACTATCAAACATGCCTTGAGTGAGACCTCTTTCCTTTGGAATGTTGAATATGTCAGCATACTAGACTACTTTGGACCATTTCTAGACACCTTTACGGGACCTTGAGTCTATCATAAAGCCAACAAATCCCATAGCAAGTACCACACACAATCAATGTAGCTCATTTTCATAATCTAGTACTTTGTGAGGGAATACACTCTTCACATATATAAAGCATAAAAACATTTTCTCTAGGTAAGAGACAATAAAGAATATGAATGATCTAAAATTTCATATATGTTGTCTTTTGGAGTGATTGAATATGTGCATGAAAAAAAATTTCTTGAGATACATTTAACAACATACTTACAATGAAAAACTTGTCAAGTATGTGTTTGGTAAACCACACAAGTCTAAAGAGGTAAGAAATGTGAGAATAGAAAGTCAACCCACTCAGAAACACATTACAAAGAATTGGTTATGAGATTGTGGTCACTATTATAATCTCTACTTAATTCACACACCGAGGGTTTTGAACAAGGCCCGTCATTTTGCAAGACAACTTGGAGTCTTTTGAATGCAGATGCTTCTTGGATCAAATATGAAGGATCCACTAAATTTTCCATTATGTCATTATTCACACCTCATCAACAAATAAATTATTATCAAGGTTAATATCTTAGATAGTTAAAAAATATAAACATTTCGGTGAAAACTATAACCTTTTAATTCTATATAACTACCCCAACATTGTAGAAATGATGTGTACATTCAAAAATTTTGGTCTTGTTAGTTGAAAAAAGTTTCTTGAACCAATCAACAACAATCAATCCAATAGACACAACAAAGATTTGTTTATCTTCATTCCTTTTTATTTCCTAGATTCCCCTAAGCTCAATTGCATTTGTTGCATATTGCTCAATAACACCACTTTCACTCATCTCATTTCATGTTAAAAAATACCCAAACTTAAATGTTGTTAATCAATTTCCTATTTAAGAAAACTTAAATTCTTAAATTTTCCATAAAGATAAGATTGAAACAAATTAATTGTTCCTTCACAAACATATTATCAATTGCTTTATAGCCTTTCTAAAACTATCAATAAAACATTAGATTAGTTAAGAATAACAACCTTTATCTTGTGACCATGATCAATTGAAGATTAACTTGATTAGCCAAATTCTTTTTTTTATGTCGGGGAATCGGCAACTGCCAGTTCTCGTACTCGCGTGACACGTGGTTGATACCCGTCTGCTACCCATATACCCCCAGGTGCACCAGACATCCCGCAAGCATGGAACACAGATAAAGTGGGGTGAGAATCGAACTTGAGACCTCGTTTACACAATTCCTTCCATTTACACGACACGTGCCAATCGGTCTACACCCCTGCGAGCAACCAAATTCCATATTCATTCACTTCAGTAAAAAAATATATATCATGCTAAAGATGATACACATATATTTTTTACCTAAGTTTCATTGATGTTACAATGGGTGTGCCATTTAGTAGACAAGCTTAGTGTAGAAAAATAAACGATGTGAAACAAAAATGGAATCAAAACAAAACTAGAAAATCCTAACAGTGAAAGCACATGAATATATCTATCTCATGTTCAATTTCACTATATTATGGCACTGGGTCTTATGCTTTTGGCTATGAGCAAAATTTGATTTAGCATAGCAGGCTATGGAAATCAAACCCTAAGGGAACCCAATAGTAATAGAAACTGCAATGCCAAGTTCAAAATTTTGGTATTGGAGGTTAGAATCATCCTTTGTCAATAGAAATAACAAGAAGTTATCAAAGTAAAAACACAATTTTACTCTTATAATTGGGGTTAAGCAAGATATCGCATAAACCTAGTTCAAATTGAGACGAAACCCCACATTGAAGATCTAGTTTAAACTAGAATCGACTGAAATCTACATTCTGCAATGTAGATTGTGTGTAAATACAACGATTTTGAAATCGATTTGAGTAGTTTGATGATGTTAGGGACCATGCAAATTCTCCTCTTATTGTTATTGTTGCTCTAGTATTCACCGGGAATGTCAAAGCTAGAAAATAAAAATAAAATAAATGAAAAGTTACACTACATGCATTTCAATGCCAAAGAGTTTGCATTGAAAAATTAAAGCACATTTCGTTGTCTCCATGTATTTGTTCATTGTTCAAGGTGTCGAGCAAGAACAATTACCCATAATTGATGGGATGCCCATTACATAAGGTAAAAGCAAAATCCTTGAAGCTAATAGTATATTTTTGTGATAGTTTTATATTATTTTTCATAATAGTTTTATATTCACTTATGATGTTATGGTATATTTGGTGCTTTTAAGTAGACAATAGGTTGGAGCTATTGGCATAGTTAGAGAGTGACAAGGTTATTAATATGAATGCTTAATATATAAGATTTTTTTTTTTTAATATGCAAATGTGGAAGATATGAAGGATAAATGAAACAATAGGTTGGAGTTATTGGCATAGTTAGAGAGTGACAAGGTTATTAATATGCAAATGGGGATGATATGAAGGATAAATGAAACAATAGGCCGGAGCTATTGGCATAGTTAGATAGTGACAAGGTTATTAATATGAATGCTTAATACACAAGTACTCCTTTTTTTAATATGCAAATGTGGATGATATGAAGGATAAATGAAGAAAAGCCTTTAGATAAGAGAACTCTTTACACTAGAACCTCCTTTAAGATTTTGCACAAAATGTCACACAATAAATAACATTGTAAAATCTCTTATATTATCATTAAGTTAGAAAAAAAAATGTCTTTGTGAAAATGACATAACCATTATAATGCATAGTTTGGTTAGAGGAAAGAGAACCCAAATCATTATATTAATGAAGAGTGAGGAAGAAATTTGCATAAAAGAAAGAACAGTATCACCTAGTAGTAGTCATTAAGATGACCTTCAAACTTCCTCTTCGGGTGGCTCATTTCCTCTTTGAGGATTTCTCTATGGATTGTGTTGGTAACTATACAACACTTTCGCCTTGGTGAAAGAAGAGAATGCTCAATGTCGATACCAATGATATGCAATGAAGATATAAGTAGCAAATGATTGAATTGATAATTAAGTTTGCGTAGCATAACCCTACATTCATTGAACTCCTAGAACTCACAAAATATTTGTGTTATAGTTTTCCTTGGAGAATGGCATGCATGGGAAGTGGAGATGTTTCCCAAGTTAGGCAATGCAATTTCCTTGTTAACTCCAGTACTTTGTTACAACTGGAAAAAGTGTGAGCTTTTGATTTTTTCCCATCTTTAAGTGTACATGGAAACAATTAGATCATGTCATTAAATGTGTTAGTGATGTACAAGAATAGTGTGCAAGTATAAAGGATCACACATACAAATTGTGTGACCTATAGAGCTTATGTAAGGTGCAACCATAAGTTTGGTCAATTGCATACACTGCATAATGTGAAATCTCAACAAACTTTTCATAAACCACAATAAATCTAGATGCCTCAATAACTTGACTTTGATTCTCCATATATAATTCAATCACTTATAACTTAATACTTCGGTGGATTCATTGTAATGGTATACAAACATAAACGATGTTTTATTGAAAACCCTTTCATCTACACAAGCGGGCAAAATTGGTGTGATAACATATGCCTCCTGATATGTGAGATTGGGAGAAAAAATAGATCATATTCTCTTTGATGTAATTGAAGGAGAGAGATAACCTCATTGAGGTAGACCCAACCTTGGAGAAAGAAAGAAAAGCACATATAAAACAATCAAGTGTGAGATGAATATGTTCTATAATTTTCTGAACAAGTTGAGCATACCATGTTTAAGTCATATAAAATTTTGGAGTTTCAGGTTGTGTAAAATGTCAGATCATAACACAACTAAAATTAATGTTCCTTTTGGAAGAAACATGTGACAAATATATGCAACCCCAATGAGGGCACAAAATTGTCAAAATGGAAGCCCACTAAGAAAGGGTTTAGAACATGTAGATGGCTTGTTATTGGTAAGTTCATAATGATGGCTCATATAAGAACACTATAAATGTTCAATGATCTTTGACTAGATCTAGAGCATTGTCATCACAATGTTTAAATTCTCCACAATGTGATAATGAATTGTGGTTGAGCATGGGAGAAACCCTCTGAGCAATAATCAATAATGACAATCCATGCCAAATGGGAGTATATACGCGAGAGATATGGAAATAATGATTTTCTATAAACCCACGTGACGTATGAAGAAAATTAATAGAAGAGTAGGCTAACTCGGGAGCAAACAGACCTGCTTTTTAGGCAAAAAAATGTGCATGAATCTGGCCAGATTTTCAAGGGTAGCATGAGTCTCGCACAATCAAAGTTCCATGCATTTCAAAAATCTTACCCTAGGGGTTTTGCCCCATTTTAAACCAACCCAAATGCTCAGAATTATGGATTGGCCAGAAATTTAAAACCGCACCGTCAAAAAACCTGCAAAAAAAACACTCAAGAAAAAAAATTGCTCTCGAATTAACCTACTCCTATTAATAGAGATGTAAAAACTTAAACTAGACTCGATGTAAATGCAATTGAGTACATGATGGGTTTTTGACACATGACTTCCCTTGAATGGAGCATGACATGAAATATGATATGGAAACGACCATAACTTGTTGACTAAGTAACTCAACCAAATGTCATTTGATCACTGTGAGGCGAGGAATACTTAAAGCGTATTGAGAACTAAAGACGCAACGCAATATTACGAGGATGAGTGTGAACTCAACAGATGCGACAAACCATAATGCAAGGGCCAAGATGACAAGGTCAAATTAAATGGTGGTGAAAAAGACTCAAGACCCAATGACGTCTACACGAGCATGGGAAAAGGTGACACGATACTAATGCTCTAGATAAGGGTGACTTTGATAACTACCCAATCTGAAAGTGTTGCCAAATCAAGTAATTCAAAAATGGATTATCTTTCCCATCTTGATTTCTTAAATATTTTTTTACCTTTTTCGTTTATCATTTCTTATTTTGGGAGGGGGGGTTGGGGTTTGTGTTTTATAAAAAATAAAAGAATGGATTGTTTCTTTATGCTACAATGAATAGGTGAACACCATGTGTGACCAAGTGGTTTCAAACCATGATCAAGGATCATGATAACAAATGGGTAGTGACCAAGGATGCACATGGGGTGGATCTTTTCAGATGGGATGGATGATAACGGTTTATTGGTAGATGAAGCTTTAAAAATGGAATGTGGTAACATAATGGTTCATCCTTATAACTAGGGTTGGAATTTCAAATCCTAACAACCTATTAAATTTGATGGTTTCCGCAAATCAGATGTCTGTTTTGACAGATTTAACTAAAAAAGTTGACGTTTTGTCGAAATTTTTAAACTTATTTGACGAGAAAATCATCTCGTGATGGGCAATTTGCCCGTCAAATTCCATCCCTTCTCATAAGTGAAAAGCAAAGTAAATAAACCAATTTGGTAGCCACTTGGAAATCAATTGGGTAAAGGTTAGCAATTGAGAAGAGTAAGGCATGAGGGTCATGCATTCATGCATAGTCTATGAGGGCTCTTCATCCTAAGGGATGAAGCAACATGGATACCAACATGCGGATTGTGATAAACTAGAACAAATCACAATAGGATGAGCACTACTTGGAAGGGCTAAACCGTTTGTCAAAATGGGGTGGAACCTATGGAAAATTCAATGGGTGACAGTAGGAAAAAATGCAATGTACTAGAGGGACATACTAAACCTATGTACTAATGTAATGAAAGAAACTCACGAGGAAACAATATTTTATTATAGAGGACTTAGAGCTCAAATATGTATATGTATAAGGATTTTCTCTCTCTATTTGCAACTTGGGAATTTCTTGAATGGAGTAACTTGTGAGAAAGTCGCTCCAAGCTCATGGAGTAAGGAAAATTGTTGTTTGATGTTGTGATTTTATATTTGTACAATCTTTTATGTGTGGCAATGTTCTAGGTGCACCTCTAGTATACTTGTGATTGCATGTTGAGAATATCAAAGCCAAGTATAGGAGTATTTGTCTGAAGAGGAGGAGTTAAAGCCTTAGATATCCTATTGTGAGTGAGAGTTTATCCCTTGTCTAAGAAATCCCTAAACCTCCTATGATGAGTGAATGCTTAACTACTTCTACACTTAGTTTGATTGAGTAGCTCTTATTGTGAGGCCCTTCCCTTCTCATCTTGTTATCCCTTGCTTGTTAATCCTTAGTGGAACGCCCTCTTAGATTGCATCTATGACTCCATAGCCCAAGCAATGAGGAGCTATATCCCTTTCATCCATCATCACTAGATTTTTTAAACCTTTCCATTTACATGTGTTCATGTTTCTGGGCTCCCTCTACTACCACTCTATAATACACAAATTGAGCCTAGCAACCATAGGGAAGCCCCCCTTGACTTTGGTACCTTTCTCTAAAGTGCATAAGAGTGTCGGTGAGGTGACAATGGCCAACCTCCTAGTTTCACATATCTCCATCTAGGTGTTAGAAATTTACACCTTTAGGTGTGAGATTGCGTGGTAACAAGTTATACAATAAAAAGGGGGAATGAGTTTATCTTAAAACAAATCTGAGTTCCTAGACAACCAAATTCACCAAGCCAATTTCAGTGGCGTGACTTTATGTGACAACAAGATTTTCACACCACTTTTCTAAGCATTCTTCCATTGAAATGCCCCTCCACACATTCCTTAAACTTGACAACTATTCAAATTATTTCCAAACCATGACAACACAATCACGTGAAATAATAAATGAAGGATGGATAACCTCATGGACTTTGCACAAAAGACATTTACCAACTTCTTTTTTGCATGAAATACCATGTGGGAACTTTATTCTTCAGCACTAGCCACATAAATATTTTAGATTTCAAAGGACACTTAAACTTTTAGACTTTTTGAAGCCACCACTCTATATCTTTCATCTCTTCTCCTTCACTAAAGACTCTATATCCTAGCTCAGGAATATATATTCCTCCCACAGGGTTCCTAGACTAGCCTAACTCATCCTATGATTCCTTAATCCTAACATGATGGGACCTTAAGGCCATAATGTGACCTTCCCAACCTTGAGCCTCATCACCTATAAGGCCTAGCTTGTCTGCATTTTGTCATTCTTGTCTCCAAATTGAAGTATTTTCCAAATCAACAACTTGGGGTAAATTAAAGAGACCTTTACCTATTAATGCAATGACAATATCCATATGCAATCTAAAATTTTCACTACAACCTAACCATGGATCCTCCCCTAATTGAACTCTAACACCAAACCCAACCCTCCATATCAACCAAATTCTGATTGGGGGGGAATCCAACACCATTGCTTTCCAATTAATATAGGAGTTATGAATTGATTTTCTTTGGGCTCTATTGACGGGTCGAATTGGCCTGTCAAGCAGGTAAGGGAGAGTGCTTGATGGAAACCCCAATTACACTTGCTCTCGTTTGGGATAACACTTCCAACCAATATGTGGGCCTGGTTTCCACTGGGTTGTTTGAGGTAGAGAAGACAATTATATTGCTTCTCACCAACTGTAATCTAAATTATCTAGAGCATAAATCAAATTACTACTTCTAATCAGGGATGATTTTAAGGATGGAAATTTATTTTAAAATGTAGAAACCTTGGTGAATACTACTAATCCTTCATATGCCAACTATAAATGTTTGGCGATATTTTTGTAAAAATATTCAAATTTCTAAGGATTTTATATAGTTTTTATAAATTTTTGGCGATTTTTAAGGTAAAATAATTTTATCCTATAGAATTTGGGTGAATAATTTTTAAAATAGCGAATCTCGTTTTTTTGAAAATTAGCCCATGAGCGAAATTTAGCCCCTAAAATCATCCATGCTTCTAATCTATATCTACTCTACTTTAACCTATCTTGATCATGAGAAAGACTAATAAGAATGATTGCAGCCAAAGATAATGTTATCAAAAGCAAAAATAGTTCATACCATTCAATAACATGCTAATACAATGAAATTGCAAATTTAATCATAAATAATTGCAAATGAAACTCGTAACATCAATTTTGCTTTCATTCGGGAATCTTAACATGTATGAGTAACTTTAAACACAAAACACATAAATAGTTCATATCAAGAGCATTCAAAACAACCCAAAACAAATATATCAAAAGAAAAGTCCCTAATACATTTGAAAATAGTTGTGATCCCATGTGCCTTATGCTTCTTATTTCATATAGAGATAATAGTATCATCAATATGTACATCCTACAAAAGTCCTTCTATCTATTTAGGAGCTATATTTTATAGACTAAGAGAGTCTCTTTAGATTATATAATTGTCATCATCTCATATGAGAATTACCTTATTTCGTTTCCTATCCTCTATAGCTTGGACTTTTGCATTATAAAAATTTACAACAAGGAAAGAAACAAAACGTGGGAATGTCAATTGTTTCCTTAACTGAGTTGATTGACGAAGTTGAACCATAGTTTCGATGCCTGTATGATACTACTTATATTGCTTGATTTTTTTTCTTTTAACTCTATCTCGTTGTTACATATCATGTCAGTGACTTCTACTTTCAAGTCTTTCATGGTGCTTTTGGTGAAGTTCTCTATTGTTGACATGCACTTTATTGGTCAGATCATATATTGATTTATATTTTCCATGTCAATTATGTCCAACATTTCAATTTCTTACTTTTCTTTGTCTTTGATGATCACCACTTGCTTCGCCCAACTTTCACTTAACCATGTCTAGTTCACTTCTTCATTTAAAGGCATATGATACATTTATAGGATCTCATCAACTTCAATGCATATCCACGTGCAGGCTTGCTTCGAGTTGTTAATTGCTTCTTGTACATCAAGATGGATACTCTTCCACCTATCCAACAACATCTATGTCTTATCTTGTTCTTTCATGTCGATCCTGGGCAGTGTTGTTGGGGTTGTCATGTACATGCTTTGCCAATGTTTGATTTTCTCAAATGCTTGTTCCATGTCTTCATATTGGACCTTTACTTTTGCTAGTTGGTCAACAAGTTTTGCAATCTTTGCATTGTCCCTTGATTTCTCTTAGCTCTGTGAAGAAGTTAACATGAGCTTCTCTTAGTTGCTTATTCAGTTCAAAAACCTCTTCTTTGAACAGAGCAAGGAATTTGTTTCCATCTTTGTTTCCTTCTAGCTGCAGTTGTTTCATCTCTTCCTCTCGGAGCACGATCCTTTGATTTTGTCTTTCAGCTGGCTAATCCTTTTCCACTCCTTTTACTGTAAGATTTGATGTTTCGTGGGTGTATCTCTGCATGACCTTTTCAGCCTCTTCTACATGTATTTGGTTTGTCTTGTCTATTTTTCTCTAGAATTTTCATTTTGATTCATGCCTCTGCAGTTGTAGTTGTTGCTCTAGGCTGGATATTTTGTACTTGAACTCCTCTATCTCATTGTTGAGTTCATTTACTATAAAAGAGTTCATGCCTACGAATGCATGAGGCGTTGCTACTGTCTCAACTGCTTCTTTCTACAGGTTCTCACCAGTTATCAACCAATAAATGTTTCTTTTAGGTTTCTTTCATGTTGAGGGCTCTCATGTCTTCTATCTCTTCAATGGTGTTCATGTGATTCCATGCTTTGAATAATGTAATACAATTTTCCTATACTATTCACCTCATCATCAATCTCCAAGGTTTTCAGGGATGAATATGAGAATTCAGATGATCTTGCATTCAACGGAGTCCCTCGATTTAAGGGAGAGGTCAAAACCGATACTTTCTAGTTGTCACAAGGGTGGACATTTATTTCTCTCCTCCTCCTCTTCTTTCTTCTTCTTCTCTTCTACATCCTTGTGTGGCGTGACTATGATTCTTTCATGTTCCTCGGTGGCTACGTGGGAAATTTTCTTATTTATTTTCTTTTGCTTCTCCATGGATTCGCAGGCAACTTCAACTTCCATTGCCTTGTGGGCTCTTTCAACTTTCCCAGCCTCGCAGGCATGGTATTTTTTCGTGACCTTGGATCTCTCCACGACATCATGATATTTTTGTTCCTCCACGACCTTTGCTCTCTCTGCAACGTCACATGATGTCCTAGCTTCCTTGAGTGACTTATCCTATATTTTATTTTGTCTATCCCTCTCTTCGGCCTCGAAGAATTTCCTTAGTGCTTCTTCATCTTTTTCTTTACAAGCTCATTCATCTACATCCATCTTCTCCCAGACATGCCTTATTGCTTCCTGTTGTTGCTAAAGGAATGGGGTCTTCTTCTCTTCTTGATTCGGATTTTATGAGCAGAACGAAATGAATACATATTATTAAAATATGCTTAACACATAATAACAAAGATACAATAAAATTGGTTTTCTATTCAATAAGGAAATAAGTTGAAACTGTAAAATGTAACGGAAAATAAGCTTGATGGAATGGTGGCGGCTTATCTCTAAGAAGAGATGTGACGATTGCGCTCATTCGCAAGAATATGATTACAATGAGGCTCTGATGGCATTTTTACAATAAATAGGAATGTCAAAAACCCTAGACATTCAAAAACCTAACCCTGGGAGACGAAGTGCCAAAAGTCATGTGGGCCCCGTTTGGGTCAGTTAGTACATCAACTTCTTGGGGTCATAACTTTTGCATACAATCTCCGTTTTAGGCACACGATAGCCCATTGGAAATGTATCGTCGAGGAGATTCATTTTGGGGGCTCAATCAAAGCCTTTGACTATCATTGAGAAGCTTGATCCTGAAAAAACCTTCATTTAGGCCCTCAAAATGGCCCCGGAAGTTAAAAACTGCTAAAAATAGTAAATTACCAAAATTGCCAGAAAAGTGTTTTGAGCCAATTGGAAAAGGTGGGTGGCCACCGATATCTGCCTAGATAAATCCTCCCTCCTTAGGAAGCAATGGTCTCCATTGAGTTGAGTTCCCCCTCAGATGAGGAAATTTCTATTGAATTTGGCCTCGGGTGAGCCACTTGCTTTGGTGTAGGAGTTGCCCTGCTTTGACGACTCGATAAAGATGGATCCTTTGTTGTCGAGTGCCCTTGATCTGTGTGTCCATAATCTGATCATTGGATTCCTTTTGCATGCATTTAGGGTTGAGCTCTGTTGGTGTCAACTGCTCTACTATCTCCGAGGTGTCCAATAATGGTGGGAAATATGGTCGAAGGAGAGCCACGTTGAAGACTGGGTGCAGGCCAAGGAAAGGGGGAATGTTGAGCTCAAAAGAATTGTCACCCATAGACTTGGTGATGGTGTATGACCCATAACAGAGTGGGTGAAGCTTATTATGGGGCCCTATAAGGTGTTCTTTCTGCAAGTGTAACCAAACTTTGTCGCCCACCTGAAACTTATGTGGCACCTGATGTTGATCATGGTGTTGTTTGTACTTGGCATTAGACTTATGTAGAATATCGTGAACCTGTTGGAAGATGTGTTGGATCCTCTCAATGAACCGGGTGGATTTTTCAGCTTCTGGTGGAGCAGGGGACAAATCGGTCAAGGTGGTCGCCAGGGGTAGTGCAACATCCATAGGGCCCAATGGTTGGAATCCCAACCCCACCTGAAAAGGGTTGTGGCTAGTTGAGCTATGTAGGGCTTGGTTGTAGCTATGTTGGACATAGGGAAGACTCTCATCCCATGTGTGGGGGTGTTTTGAATTGTACATGCCCAGGATGTGTATGATCATCCAATTGACGACCTCAATTTGGCCATCTGTCTGGGGGTGGAAGGCAGTGGATTTGGTGAGCTTAGTATCCAGCAATGACCAGAGGCTTGACCATAATACGTTGAGGAACTGACTGTCACGGTCTGAGATAATGGTTTGTGGGATTCCAAAATGTACCCATACTCGTTCAATAAAGATATTGGCAGTGGCTTTTGTTGTGGTGTTCTTCTTGCAGGCGGCTAGAATCGCCATCTTGGAAAAGCAATCAAAAACCACAAAAACATAGTCATTTTCCCTCTTGGTGGATGGAAGGCCCAACATGTAGTCCATTGAGATGGATTCCCATGGCCTGTTAGGAGTAGGCAGGGGGTGTATAAGCCCTGTCTCTTTGTGGTCGGTTTAGCAATAGTGCAGGTAGTGCAGGACTTGATATACTTGTCGACATCCTGTCGAAGTTTCGGCCAGTTGAAATGTTTCTATAGCACTGTCACTGTCTTTTCGACACCGAAGTGTCCTGCCACCCAACTGTAGTGAGTTTCCCAAATCATCTTTGCACGCTCACTTGATGGAACATAGAGATGGCCCAGATGACACAAAAGCTTTTCCTGACCACATTAGCGACCACTGAGTTGGCGCCCAACATTTCGTAGGTGGTGGAGAAGTCAGTGTCTGTCTAGTAGAGGTGGGGCCATCTAGAGGTCTCATGGCCGCAAGAGTCTAGCACCTTGGTGAGTGCCGCAACTGGAGGTTGGCTGAGGAAATCAACAACTCGATTGGTACTTCTTGTTTTATACTTGATGTTGAAGTGGAATTGTTGTAATTATGTGGACTACTTATGATGGCGGTCATTCTGCAATTTGCCTTAGGTATGTGTGAACTGTAGTGGCTTGTGATTAGTGTGGATGATTGTCTCCTTCCCAAGAATGTAATGTCTCCACTGGCGGTTGGCTTGCATAATCGAGTACATTTATTTTTCTTAAGTAGGGTACTTACGAAAAACATCTGATAGTGTCTCACTATGATATGCCATGCGGTGGTTGTGTTGAGTGAGAACGACACCCACAGGATAATCTAAAGCATCTGTATCGATCTCAAACAGATGTTGCAGGTCCGGTAATGAAAGTATTGGGGATGAGCACAAATGATTCTTCAAGTCCTCGAAGGCTTGTTGTTGGGACATGCCCCACACAAATTTTGCCTTACCGCCACCCCTGGTTACTTGGCTGAGGGCCCATGCGATATGAGAGAATCCCAACACGAACCTACAATAGAAATTGGTAAGGCCCAAAAAGCTCTAAAGTTTAGTGAGTGTGGTTGGGGATACCTAGTCACATATGACCTGGATCTTGGTTGGATCCATATGCACACCATGCTGATCAACGATGTATCTTAAGTAATGGACCATGTCCATGCCGAAGGAGCATTTTTCCAAGTTTTCATATAGTTTGTGTTACCGCAGGGTGTGTAGAACCTACTGAATATGCTACAAGTGTTCCACCCAAGTCTTATTGTAGATGAGGATTTCATCCAGATACACCACTACAAATGTATTGGTGAAAGGTCGTAGGATATCGTCCATCATCCTCATAAAATTTGTTGAAGCATTTGCAAAACCAAAGGGCATGACCGGCCATTCAAAAAGACCTTCTTTTGACTTGAAGGCAGTCTTCCATACATCTGTTTGTTCTATTGGGACCTAGTGGTAGCCAGACTTTAGATCTATCTTACTGAAGTATTTGGCCCCCCTGAGTTGATCAAGGAGGTCGTCGATTCTGGGAATCGGGTACCGATTTCAGACTGTGATTTTTTCCAGGGCCCAGTAATCAATGCAGAGTCGTCAGGTCTTGTCTTTCTTCTGCACCAACATGATTGGGATCCCACAAGGCGATGAGCTGAGATGGATGTGCCCCTTGTGGAGCAGTTCTTAGATCTGCCTCTTGCTCTCCTCATTTTCTAACAGAGAGCAGTGGTAAACTGGCCCATTGGGCAGCGGTATGTCTGGGCTCAGATCGATGGGATGCTTGACCTAGCAATGGAGAGGTACCTCGGTAGGAGAACAGAATATATCTGAGTATTCTTCCACGACCTTATCCACTTGCTTCTATTGTGGAGAGATCAGCTGCAGAGGCCCTAGATGTGGCTACGATATTTCGCTCACTCTGAGAGTGAATCGTGAAAAAGATAAATTTCCCGGTCTAAGAGATGACCTTCCTGCATTGCTTGGCAGAGATCAAGGAAATAACACTAAGAGGGACTGCCTCAGGTATCCTGTGCAGTTTCCTATTCAAAGTAATAATAAAACTACAAGGCATAGACTCATATACAACATGACATTTCCATAAATAAGGTTGGCCCAAAAAAACATTACAAACTTCGAGAGGAGCAACATCACACAATACCTCGTCTTTGAAGGGCTTGATGTCATATGACAGTCAACACTATTGGCTGACACGGAGATCGCTTCCTTGGCGAAGCCATCCAATGGTGTAGGGTTGTGGGTGTGGTGTTGTTGGCAAATCCAACCACTTGACAACGTCTGATGAGATGAGGTTCTTCTGGCTACCTCTCTCAACGATGAAGTGCAGCGGGGTGCCTTTCACCCCCATCTGTGAATGGAAAAGGCGCTCACCTTCTTCTTGCTTGTCTGGTTCACCAGGCTGGAGCTTGGTGGTAGCAATGGTGGCACTGGGTCCCATGTCAATGATCCATCTTCCCCTTTTTGTTTCTGAATTAGAGTCAGAACCTGCATCTGATTCAGAGGCTTTCACTTCAGCCACCTGCGACTTCTTTGAGCGGCAATCAACAGTGTTATGCCAAGGGTTCTTATGGAAGTCGCACCACTTCCTGGTATCTTTCTTTGTCTTTCCGGTGTCCTTCTTTGCTTGCGGCTTAGACTGGTTGTCTTGATATTGTCCATATTTTCTCTATCCTTTGTTATGTGAGTTGGGGCTGCCCTTTCTTGGCTTTTGCAGTGAGGGGTTCCCAAGCCCAAATTGCCACGTATTTTGTTTGAGCTTCTGCTCGATTTTGACAACATATCGGTAGGTTGTGCCTAAGGACGAGATGTCCAAAAATTCCATTTCGGTCTATATGTATCTATGCAGAGCACCATGATACTTTAGCACTAGATGTCGCTCTGAATATTTGATACCCAGCTTGGTGCACAAGGTATAAAAGATATTTGTGAACTCTGGCACTGCTTGGTCTCTTTCTTGTCGCAGTGTGGTCCATTTGGTATACAAGTCGTCATAACTTCTGACATGGTAGTATTATTCATTAATAGCATCCCTGAAGTATTCCCATGTGGTTGTGACTGTAAATAACGAGGGTTCCTTTGTTTCCTTTTGCTCATAGAAATTTTCCCACCAATCTTTGACATGGGGAATGCCTTTGAGGAGTGCAAAAGTAATATTTTCTCTATTCGAAAAGTTGCGGACAGAAAATACCCTTCTTGTATATTCAAACACTTGTCTACAACATATGAATCTATATGAGCTTCAAATATAGGAATATCAAATTTTATTTGTACCTTGAAGGGGGCGGCGCCTCCGCTCGAGGAAGATGCGTCGCCTATTGGTAACTGCCGAAGGATTTGCGCGAAACTATCCATCATCTCATTCCTATTTTGCGTGAGGGATTCCTCAAGCAACATTTTGAAAGGATATATTGTCCCATCATATTTCTTTTCTTCTACCATGAGAGGTCACTTGGGCCTGCAAGAGCTTTTTTCCTCAAGAGAAAAAATCTCAAGACCCAATTCTTTGTACCTTGACCTCGTTGGGGACATGCATTAAGACGACAAGGAGCAGACTGCTATGATACCACTGATCCGGATTTTATGAGCAGAACTAAATGAATACAGATTATTAAAATATGTTTAACACAAAATAACAGAGATACAGTAAAATTGGTTTTCTATTCAATAAGAAATAAGCTGAAACTGTAAAATGTAGCGGAAAACAAGCTTACTGGAATGGTGGCGGATTATCTCTAAGAAGAGATGTGACGGTTGCGCTCATTCGCAAGAAGATGATTAAAATGAGGCTCTAAAGGCCTTTTTACAATAAACAAGAATGTCAAAAACCCTAGATATCCAAAAACCTAACCCTAGGATACGAAGTGCCAAAAGTCATGTGGGCCCCATTTGGGCAAGTTAGTACATCAACTTCCCGGGGTCGTAACTTTGGCATACGATCTTCATTTTAGGCGCAGGATAGCCCGTTGGAAAGGTATCATCGAGGAGATTCATTTTTTGGGCTCAATCAAAGCCTTCAACCATCATTGAGAAGCTTGATCCCAAAAAACCTTCATTTAGGCCCTCAAAATGGCCCCGAAAGTTAAAAACTGCTAAAAATAGTAAATTACCAAAATTTCCAGAAAATTGTTATGAGCCAGTTGGAAAAGGTGGGTGGCCATTGATATCCACCTATATCACTTATTCCTATGCCAGGAAATAATCAAACTTGTATTTACTTGCTACACAAACTAATACTTCGTTGTATGACCTGGATTCTTGTAAAAATTCTTCCTCCTCCCTTCTCTCATGTCAAAAGGGGGAGCCATTTTTAGTGTTCTATAGTGATTATACACTACCCTTTTAGGATCATGGTTCTTAGATGTCCCTGTACACAATATCAATACTTGCTTCCTTGCATGTGTCGAGTTTACTATCATGTATTTACCCAACATGACTGAGAAACTTGGCCAACTTCTCATGTTTATCAACGACATAGCAACTGTTATGTCTGTTTCTGTTGTCTAGTATGTCACTTCCCTAGCCATAAGCTTCTCTGCAACATACCTAGGTAATAGTTGTGGCAGAGTGCAACATTCCTAAACACGAATGTAGGTGTAATTCTTTTCTAGGTACCAATCCGCCATATCCCACAAAGTTTCTAGTGATTTTGATGATATTGTGTGTAGGTTATGACCAAAAAATAGTTGATACATAGGTGCATTAAAATGATCACAAACTTGACAGAAAAGTTTTTGGTATTGACTTGTTCATAATTCATAGTAGTACACATGAATAGGGGGTGAATCCATATTCCATTTCCAACCCATTTTAGGATTAGGTACATATGCACAAATGGCCTCAATAAGAAAGGAAGACATATAAAAACCTGGTTGATTGCCTTTGCAAGCCTCCTGGATATTGAGGTAGATGTTGTGTGATAGGATATATGCCTAATTGAATATTGCTATGGTTTTCGCCACTGTATGTACCATTGTTGTCCACTCCTGCTTGAAGTGTACATAATTATCTTAGTCGTATAGTCTGCATCTCATGTGTAAGACACTTGACCCACTAATCCTTACTTACGATGATGGGGTGTTAAAATTTCCTCTTTTCCCACTCATTTCATTTGTCTCCATGAACCCCATATATGGATTATGCTCATCGATATATTTCCAACGACTGTATCCATGCTCAATTTCGAGCTTCGGGTCAAAATTTACATGCCTCCTTTGGCCAACAACCACCTCACTTCCACATGGCATCCATGTGGGTGCCTCTCTCTCATGCCATCTGATGTGGCACTTATGTCACATCGATGTGGCGCCTGCTACCTGGCTCACCACTCCATGGTTTCAACTTCACAGAACCTCTTGTCGTCATTATCGACCCTATCTCCCATGAGATATCATTACCCCAAACAAATCTACTCTGATGACGATCAATCTAGAGGATTACTCCATGGATCCGATGACTCTTGGTATCCAACAGTTAATGGCTTAGATCTCATCGGCACCTCCATCATGCACGATGGTTAATGCTCATCTATTATCCCTCTTCTTATGCAGTCTTGTGGGACCTATAATGAATCGACAACCATCATTACGACGTGCTCCTTTGCCAATCAAGGATTGTCGCTTAGTCCTAAGACTTCATCTTCGTCGAGGTTCTTCTCCCACAGAGTCACCGTTCACCCAAACCTACCAAGTTTCGATGATGAAATCTAGTGGGTTCACATCCAGATCCAACGACTCTTGGTCCTTGTTGTCCAATGGCTCTAATCGTGTCAGTGCCTCGAATTTGCTCGGTAATTAACCCTCATCCCTTTAACCTTTTATTACGTAGTCCTGTGGGACCTACAACGGATTGACGATTGAGATTGTTTCTTGCCAATTTTCCAATAAACAATTGTCGTTCTTCCTCCGTATCTTCATTGTCGTCGTTGACTCAAGGACCAACACCCTTCCTTAAGGTCCTCAACTGCCCTTCCGCTGACAATACTGAGATCACTTCAACATCCCAGATTTCATGGAGATCACCTCCGATAGAATCAACAGTTTTCATTCCTTCTTGGAATTACCCTGTCATCAACGACTCTATTCTTGTAACCTCTCTCCAGACCTTCATCCGCCATCCTCTGATGAATGGTTGAGATCTCACTACCTTCATATCTAACGACCTGTATTTCCATCGCAATTCTAAGGGTTTCCAATCCCCTTCTGGGACCACACATGTCCCTCATCTAATCCACTAGATGCACATGTCACCCCAATAGATACGTTGGCTACCATGTTGGTATACTATGTCATCATCCATTTTTCCTCACTTAATCAATACTGACGATAATCTACGACTGGGGTTACTTCTTGTCTCTGCATCGATCAATGATTCAGAGCTAGCTTCCCCATGCCTTCGTCATCGTCGACACTCTCGACCTTCCAACCTCCTATGGTACGACAACAACACTTCTGGATATGATGGTCAATATATCATCATCATCACCTCCGAAGAAATCGACGACCCTCGTTCTTTCTTGCAACCCATATCGTCATCGGCACTATAAGCCCTAACTCAATTCATCAATCGTCTACTCCCGACGACGAGGCAACCAATATCAACAATCTATATCTCTTGGTCTGTATATCTAATGGCTAATATGTAAAGCAAAGGTCCAATGGATCACCTCGCCCAATGGGGCCCACTTTCATCCCATCATCCAATCCCCCAGTGACACTTTTCACTACTAGGATACATTGGTTGCCATTATGATGTCACATCGACTTTTCCCACTCTAGGTTGGGACCAACCGCAATCTATGGCTAAGACTCACTATCCTTCTTTCAAATTCACAACCCTCAATAGTTCTTAGGCCATTATCATCATCGACGCTTTGGCCTCCCCTCAACCTCACCAACCATCCACTTATGACGATGATACATCTGGTGTCAACAGTTCAGATCTTATCGAGGTTCCTCTAACAAATCAATGATTCTCATATGTCTCAGGGTTTTCATTGTCGTTGTTGGAACTCCTCATTCCAACTCTTGGCTCGTTTATAAACTCATCCTCCTAACGACGATGCTTTTCCAAATGAAGGGATGAGATCTATATGCCCCGCCAAGTCAATTGTCATGAAACCAACAAGACCACTCTCCAACGAATCCAATGATTGTCGATGGCCTTGGATATTTTTCATCATCGTCTCTTCATGCCAGTGCATTTGGGTATTCGAATGATTGTGCCCTCCAATAAAGGTCCAGGATCTACCCATCATGTCGATCCAATGGTTGTATATCCTCTCGAATCAACCATAGAGTCTTCTACAAGAAAATATTCCAATTTTGGACTTATCCAATTTTTAAGGGATGTTAAAAGGTTTTACTTTGATTAAAAGTTCGATTCAGGACTTCAATGACCATGGATTCTTCCATGTCCTCATACATCTCACAACAAGAACTAATCCTTCTACTTGGCTCTCAAACAGGGATTCAATTTCCCACCACCATTCGTGTCAAGGAGAGGGAAAACAACACAAATTCTATCGGCCTTTCACGGCCTCTAATACACTCTTATTACAATAAAATTATCACCCCTTTGAAAGAGGATTACAAAATTCCATCACTCTCAGATATTTTCATTCATTTCTTACTTTATGTATCGGGTTTCCTTTCACAAGGAACCCACTGCATCAAATAATCAACTACACACACAGGAGGCACAAACACACAAATTTTTCCATGATTACATACATAGGAGGGAACCTCCTACTCATATATTCACTACACATGTAATTCCATACATATTCATTATCATTCATGCACAAGGGACTTCAAATGGGAGAACACTCAACTCATAAATCAAACATACATGTTCATGGTTACAAATACAGGAATCCAACCATACGTTTCAGTCTAATTACACAGGGTACAGAGGTACTGGTCTGCTACCAATTTCAACCAGCCAACTGATTGTGGGTGTTCACCTTTCTTCCCAACCATAAGCTTTGCTTGGTCAATCACTTTAACAATAGGCCACCCCGATGCCAAGCCATGATACCACCAGGAGAATTCTCTCTCCCCCTCAGGTTCTCAGCAAAATGAGCATGTGAAGGTCAATCTCCTTCACACTACTATGGTATGGTCTTCCTCACCCACCTATCCCAGGCCCCTTTGAGGTTTATGAAATGCCCTCCTGGAATCAAGCTCGCAGCCTTTTCGACTCAGGTTGAGGTTGTGTATTTTTCAATCCATTCTGCATAACCATGCCTCCATTATTTTACACTATTCATTCCCTCACATGCTTCCTTTTCTTACAAGGCTTTCTCTTAGACCCAAAACTCAAAGTTCATCTCTACCAAAAAATCTCAGCTCTCTGTCTTTCCTGGCTCTCTTACCCATTTCCCTTTTGTGCATTCCTTGCACGTAATCACTTCCAAAGGTTCTCGACTATCCCCTCGTTTTCTTGCACGCACCTCTATATTCTCTTATGCTCCTGAAGAAGGTTCTTGACCTGTCATATTCCTTATGTTAGAAGGAAAATCATGGGTCAATATGGGGCTACATAAAATGATACTTTGTTGTACCTGTGGTTGACAGTTTCTATTATCCTAACCCGATCTCCCATACCTGGATTTATTTGGGGTAGTTGGTTGTTCAACTACCATTCTCCCTCATTAACTAATTTTCCTTGAAATCAAGATAAAGGGAGAATAAATTATTATTTTTAAATACATCAAGAGAGAGGCTTGGGCCATCTTAGCATAATGAATCCCTTCTCTAGTTCCCTCATTATTTCCTCTAGTGGTATCATGGCCAGTAATTTTAAGGCTTCACCCCACAGTCAGTTGTTGGCATTATGAATTAAACAATAATTCATTTACAATAATTACATGCCATTGTATGGCAATAATTAATTATGAATAATTACACATAATCAGAGTTTTAGAAAGGGGGTATTACAATCCCCCCCCCCTTCAAAATTAACAGTGTCCTTGGCGTTCATCTCAACAACACATGTCATGCATTTATCTTTCATTTGTTTAAGCAATGCAGTTCCTCTTCTTGGTTTGGTCCTTTCCAAACTCTTGGCATTTAGCACCTACCTACAACCATATCAGACAACAAGCATATTAATTCATAATTTCATGTATAAAAATTTCATTGTTGTTCAAAACTCAAGGGGAAATATTCATATCAACACAATACTTATTTGTGTAATTCATGGATCTATATCCATATGGCTGCCTCATTAACTTTACTCAATATTCCCCTGACATACTCATTGTGCTCATGATCCCATATCAACATATAATTATAGTTATTGAAGTCTCCTTCTCCTTGCATTCACTCGCCCTCTAGTATCAGGCTCAAGAATCCCCTTCTCTGCTATATAGCCCCTCGAGAGATCCATCTTTCCTTGCCAAGGCTTTCTCGCACAAGAAGATTTTTTGAGACTTCACTAAGTCTTACAGCTGAGGCATTCCTCTAAATTTCTCTTGTCGAGGCGTCCCTTCGACCCGTGTTACCACAACACAACATCCTCTATGGCAATCATGGCTTATCATAGGGTTCTCATGTCACAATAGTAGTCTTTTTCCATGCTTTCCATCTTGACAACCATCATTTGTCCCTCCAGGACATGTCTTTCATATCACATGTATCACATGTGTATAGTAATTGTGACATGTTATCATCAAACCTTTCAAATATGTTACTCACAGATTTCAAATTTCCATTTTCATATATGTTCCACACATGAGCTTGATTCACAAGTATGAGACTTCTTTCTCATATTAGTTTGGCTCGGCAGACATTGGTATTCAGACATTAAGTGGGCTTAATCAATGTGCCAATGTCCATGGCCACATTCCCATGCAATGCACCCTTGCATTAATTTAAAATTATCATTCTTCCTGTTAGGAACTCAACCATGGTATGCTAAAACTCAACCAACCTCTCACCACAGGGATTGTCTATCCACATTCATTATTACATCAATATTGTTCCTCCTACTTTGAGTTTATTCAAATCAACACACATGAAAATGAGAGTCTTCACATGAATGCATTCAAGCATTCTTTCTTCACTAGTAACCGAGGCGCCAACACTCGTTGCCACCCAACTCCCCTCTTTACCATTGTTATAATTGTGGTAGAATATTGGAAGGTACTCCTTCTATATTGGGCAGTCCTATACATACCCACTCATGCAAACATGCATTTATTCAATGCATTTAATAAGTGTACTTCTTAGGAGCACCTTTATTCCCAATCATTCCCCACTGGTCAATGTATTCATGACACATGTGTTCATGAATTTCTTGCAAGGATTTCGGTCATCCTTGACTACCATAGATTCCTTTCTCTATCCTTCAGGTTATTTTCCTTAATCATACCCTGCTTGGGTATCAATGGCATACAACTTCCACTCAAAAACACATACATATCATCATCAAAATAATAAAACATTTTAGAAGGGATTCTTACCTAATCCCTTTGAATCATCATTCCACATGGGCATGAAATATTTTACCTGTCCTGGCTACCATCCACCTTTCTGATATTACCTCATTAATGGTGCTTCATGGGAACTCCCAAAGGCCCTTCATCAATATTCCAATATAAATCTTCTTGCAAATGTCCTCTACCTGAGGTTGTCCACCATTGGCAGTTGTCTTCCCCAACAACTCCAATATTTTCTACACGGGAAATACATCATCACCTTCACAATTATATTAACTATCATGTTAAATAAATAAAATGCATGTATCTTAACATTTAAATCAACAATCATTCTCAGATATGTCTTTGTCCCATTCTCCTCAATGTGTTTACTTAGTGCAATCTTAACAACATTTTAGTCTTACAGCCATCATCACTCTCATGCCAGAAACATTCACACATTGTAGCACATCAATTTTCTCATCCTAGAGAAACCTAATAAATAACAAGAAAGGAGTTAAGGGACTCTTCCCTTTTTCCAACTCCTTCTACACAGTCTAGACTTTTCAGTCCAGTTGAATTATTTCCAAGGCTTCACTACCTTTACATAACATGGATTTTAACCAATCTTATTCATTTAAACATATTTATTAATTTATTTTCCAGTTGTACTTGTTTTCACAGTTGTTCCTTTATGGTATACAACTTTGCTAAGCAAGTCAAAGTTTTAAAGGAAGAAAAATATTCCTTATTTTCTCTTTCCTTGCTTCTACAACATTTCCCTCTTGGGATCTACCCACTCTATTCTTTTAGCATTCTTAGTCAATATTCTCTCGACCTTTCCTCAATGCAATAGCATACTACAACATCAAGATTTTAGTTCGCAATTATTTTTGAACCACTGCATTCTGCACATTTCCCAAACAAAATCAGATTGGTCATCATTCATTTGCATGTCTCTTATGCTTGTATTAAATTTTAGAATGTAATCTAGGATTCTTATATAAATAGTCTTTGCATCCCACTATCTAATTTTCCAGCAGTCATTAAGGTTATGACTATGTTCTCCTGATAGATTACTCACACAATTCCTTCACTTGGAACTGTCTCAGCATGCAACTCTCTTGTTGCATGTCAATCATTTCTTGAAATGATCTCAATCCCGAGTAGGCCTCAGCTTTACCATTTCATTTGTTTGCCCAATATTCCATAAGGAATATGAGCATCCATACATTCTACTACGCATTCAAACATGTGCATCTATTTACAATTAGTTTGCATTCATAATGTGCTTTTATGCACTCAACCACATGCATCAGTATGTTGTGTCTATCCACCATAGGCACACTTTATAGTTTCGTTGCACATCTATTTAAAATTATTTAACTCATGATTGTTCACAATCATTTACATGCAGATTTCAGAGGCTTATTCATTTTGCCTTCTATCATAACAACAGAGCATTCTTTCTCATCTACTCTTTCAAAAATTCACACCATTTTGTTTTGAGGAATTGAGTACACCCTCCTCAAGCTAATATTTAAAACAAAACAATCATGACTCTTCAAAACAGAGTCAGTCATGCATCCATGGCATTTAATCAATCTTGGAAGTATAATTATTGCCTTACAATCCACTTATTTAGGAAATTACACCATGCTTTATTCATATAAATAGGGATACCGGCATGCAATTTCATTGTTTAGACATTCTCCATGTCCTTTGGCATACATAAATACATATATATTGTACAATTCATATTTTTCATATACATTCATTAAATCTAAACTCTTATCAGTCTTTTCTGATGAGGTTTTACAATCATCCCCGTGACTAGTCTCATGGGGATATTCATAATGATGTTGCCCTCTTTACTTGGCAACAATCAACAAGGAACCACTCATGCCCTTTTTCTACAAATCAGCAAATACACCTAGGTAACTACAACATTACCTAAGGCAACAAAACAACCACTCTAACTTCTCTTCATGCCTCAATTCAATTCCTAGCCACCAGGCCTCTAGAAAGGGAATCCTTTCCTAGACTACATCTCACTACCACTAGCCTACCAAGCCATATCTATATGGATACCATCCATCTCTAGATGTCAATTTGACCCATTGGTCATATGGAAATGCTCCAACACTTCCTTTACCAAACTCTATATTAGTCCTTCATTAATCATCACAACCTTATCTTCATAAGGCAATAACTCTAATATCATCAGCATTTCATTCATGTTGTTAACTCTCATGCTGACATCAAGTTATTATTGACCAAAATAATCCATCAGTAGGCCATACCCTAAAACTAACCATAGGTTATAATAGTCTATTTCCATGTTATATGCATGTTCAATTATTGCCATATGCATTACAACATAGCTTGTGCACCAAGCATCTTGCCCATGCCTTCAGTGCAGGTGTATTCTAGTTGTTTTCCTTTTTTCATTCACATGCTTAGACCTGCTCTTAGGTTAATAGGCATATACATCTTCTTTAATACAACCATGAGCTGATAAATTGCTCATATGCACATATCACTTTACCTCTCTTATGAGAACTATCAATAGTCCAAAGGACTCCTTTTTCTTTCTTTTTCTTAACTAGATTATTCTAGCAACACTTTTTTTTTCATTGTAGGTCAAGTAAACAGACCTTACAAGTTTCCCATCGGCCCTCTACACCTGAGGAACTATACATACCAGGTTTATTCTTTTAAAGGAATCTATCAACCCATACTCAATTCTTTTAGCCACAAGAAATTCTTCATAAGGGTCGTAGCCCTTAATAGACAACTATTATAATTATCAAGGCTTCTTCAGCCCATATCTTCATGTAATGTTACAAACATCAATCCATTTATTCTTTGAACTTAAGCATCCCTTAACATGATTCTACTATCTTTAGACATCCATTTTAGGTTCAACCATTAATGTTTGTCAGCATATTCCCGCTCTTGTAGGAGAAACTATCAATCCATCAAGCGACAACAATTATTCTATTGCAAGAAATCCTAAGACAAGATTTCAAAATGCAATCCTTCTTCTCAAGGAACTTGTGCAGATAATAGCCAAAATTTTATCGTAGAGAAACTCTTCATAACAGGCTCATCTTGGTCTTGTTATACCAATCTTGTTACTGGTCTCTAGCCCATCCAGGATTAGTGTTTGAAATCTTCTTTGATACCACTTTGTTAGACACGTCACACTCGACCCCCTAATCCTTACTTAGGTTGATGGGGTGTTAAAATTTTCTATTTTCCCACTCAGTTCATTTGTCTCCATGAACCCCATAAATGGATTTTGCTCATCGAGAGATTTACAACGACTATATCCATGCTCAATTTCGAGCTCTGGATCAAAATTTACAACCTCCCAAAGTTACAAGTCTCCTTTTCCCAACAACCACCTCCCTGCCACGTAGCCACCTATCTCTCATGCCATCCTATGTGGCACTGACGTTGTAGATGTTAACCTTGTACAATATTTTACTCCAAACAGATTTTCAATAAAAGAACAAAAAATATACAATGGAAAATACACACATTACACAAAGATTTTCCCCCTGGAAACCCAAACCGGGAAAACCAACATGTTCTATATTCATTCATGGTGATACATTGTTTACAATACAATATACATATAGGAGCTAGTGGCATCCAAAACCCTAACCCAATGACCTGGATTAGTCAACAACACTAATTCCTTAACTAGAAATAGAAAACCATTTACAAAAACCATGTGCTAAGAAACCACCCAACAATGGACACGAGAATCGAGGTGAAACGAAAAAATGAGGCAAAAAAGTGACACATTTCCTGAGGAAAAAAAATCTCGGAGGGGGCTAGTGGCCTCCCCTAAAACCCCCCTACATGCCCGGCACAATGTATCAAACACTAGAGCTAGTCGTGCAAAGACTATAACACATACCCAACATTCTCCCACTTGTTGTTTTCTTTGCATATAGGGGGTTACAAGGTTACATAGTCAACAATCCAGGGCATCAATGCCCATGGATCCTGTACACCAAGAGAAATTATCAGTGCTCACAGATTTTGCTAATGAATCTGAAACATTCTTCAAAGTGTCCACCTTCATCAACAACACTTTCTTTTCTTCAACCATGTCTCTCACAAAGTGATATTGAATATCAATATGCTTTGTCTTTGAATGATAAGTCGGGTTCTTCGCCATAAAAATTACACTCCGACTGTCACAATCTATCCTTACAACTTGTTGTACCAACCCAATACCTGAACACAATATTTGTAACCATATTGCTTCCTTACTTGCATGAGTGGCTGCCATGTATTCAACTTTTGTATTTGAAAGTGCCACTACATCCTGTCTTTTTCTCATCCAACTGATTGCTCCTCCAAACAGTTTAAACACATACCCGCTTATAGATATCCTAAGATCCATATCTCCAACCCAGTCTGCATCCACAAAACCATGTATGTCCAACACTCTTTCTAATCCTGGTCTTCCTTGGTAGCACAATCCATAGTTATCAGTGCCACGTAAATACCCAAAAACCCTTTTTACTGTTGTCCAATGCTCCTTCCCTAGTTTTGACATATAACTGCTCAAAACTCCCATTGCATGTGCAATGTCTAGTCTAGTACATACCATTACATACATCAAACTGCCAACTGCACTCGCATATGGAACATGAGACATGTCCTCCTCCTCTTCCTGTGTCTTGGGACACTGATCCGCAGATAACTTTACACCAATAGGAATAGAGACCTTGACAGGTTTACATTCCTACATATTAAACTTCTGTAATATTGTCTTCACATATTTCCTCTGATTTAGCCAAAGTTTCCTATTTTTTCGTTCTCTTTTACTTTCCATGTACAAAATGAAATTTGAAGCATCGAGATCCTTCATGTCAAATATAGAGGACAACTGAGTTTTCACATCCTGGATAATCTCCTTGTTGTTTCCTATCAGCAACATGTCATCCACATACAAGACCAAATAAATCAAATGATCGCCAATTAATTTAAAATATACACAGTGATCCTCTTTGCTTCTTGTGAAGCCAAGTCCCAATGTATAAGTATAAAAAAAAAATTATACCACATCCTTGGTGATTTTTTTAAACCATAAGTGGACTTTTTCAGCTTGCATACCAACTCCTTCTTTCCCTTCACAGCAAAGCCTTCTAGCTGCTTCATATAGATTTCTTCTTCCATATCCCCATGTAGGAATGTTGTCTTCACATCCATGTGTTCTACTTCAAAATCAAATGCAACAGTAACAGATAACATAAATCTTATGGAAGTTAACCTGGCAACAGGAGAAAAAATCTCACCAAAATCGATTCCCTCAACCTGGGAATAACCCTTTGCTACTAATCGAGCTTTGTATTTCTCCACTTTGCCTTCTGCATTGAGCTTCTTTTTAAATACCCATTTGTTGTCAATGGGATTTATTCCAGTCGACAACTCCACTAGATCCCAAGCCTCATTCTTATCCAAGGCTACCATTTCTTCATCCATGGTCTTTTTCCAAAGCTTTCCATGCTCTGAATCCACTGCCTCCCTAACAGTTCTAGGATCATCATCAATAATAGACAAAGAAAAATTTGAACATAAATCAAATGGAGTATACCTTTCTGGTAGCCTTCTTTCTCGAACCAATCTCCTCAATATTGGGGTATGATGATCTTCTTCTTCTTATCCATGTTCTTCTGTAGAGTCTGATTCATCATCCTTTAAATCAAACTCTATTTTCTTTGGTTCTTCCTTACTTGGTAGGACTTCATGTTTAACAACATCCTTCATTTCTCTAAATACCA
>JZKD02S1796856.1:867825-879938 GCA_000966675.3 Picea glauca
GCTATACACAACCTTCTTAGTTTATGGATTCCAAATATTATAACCCTTGAGACCATCTTTATACCCAATAAAGATACACATTCCAACCTTCTTATCTAGTTGGCTCATGTTTTCCTTTGGAACATGAACATAGGCCTCACAGCCAAATACCTTGAGATGTGTGAGATAAGGCTTCTTACCAGTCCATAACTCTTGTGGATTCTTCTCATCCAATGTTGACGAGGGTGATCTGTTGACTAGGTAACATGCAGTACCCACTGCCTCTGCCCATAATTCTTGCCCTAACTCGACACCACTAAGCATGCACCTTGTTTTTTCCATCATCGTCGTGTTCATCCTTTCTGCAACTCCATGTTTCTGAAATGTATATGGAGTAGTCTTCTACCTTACTATACTGCACTTCTTACAAAATTATTCAAATTCATTCCCGCATAACTCTCCGCCATTATCTATCCTCATCACCTTAATTATTTTCTCTGTTTGATTCTCAACAAGAGCCTTAAACTCTTTAAATATGTTAAAGACTTCAGATTTCTTCCTAAGGAAATATATCCAAGTATTCCTTGAGAAGTCATCTATAAATGAGACATAGTACACAGATTTTCCCAATGATGGAACTGACACAAGTCCAAACACATCACTGTGAAATAGCTGTAAAATTCCTTCTTCCCTCATTGCACCAGAGGGGAATCTTACCCAATTATGCTTCCCATATACACAATGTTCACATAAATCAAAATCCAGAGAACAGTTAGACATGCCTTCAACCATACATTTACCGTGTAGTAGTCGAAGACCCTTCTCTCCAATATGCCCCAGTCTTTGATGCCACAACATAACCTTTTCTCCAGAGACTGTAGGAGTTTTCTCATCTTCAAATCCAATATCAGGAACAATGGAACTATTACACCCATCAATAATAGTGAATCCTTGCAAGTTATAGAAAGTTCCAAACTAAACTCCCTTCGGCAACACCATTGCTCCTTGAACCATCTTGAAGGTTTCCTTTTCAAATATTATTTTTACCCCTGCATCGTCCATTTTTCTTACAAAAACCAAATTTCTCGCCAATCCTGGAATGTGAAAAACACCAAGTAGTGTTCTAATCCTTCCATCTATGAGCCTCAACTTGACTTCTCCTCGACCTATGATTTTGGTTGTCGAGTCATCACCTAGGAAAACATTAGTTCCATCATACCTTTCATATTCACATAACCACTCCCTGTGGGGAGTCATATGAAAGGATGCACCTGAGTCAACCAACCATGCCTCATGATATGCATGTGTGCTTGAAGAATCCAAGTACACATCCCCTCCTTCTTCCTTGGAGGTTTTTTATTCTATAGAAGGAAATTATTTAGATCCCTTCTTTTTCTCAACTTTGGATCTACACTGCTTCTTGTAGTGCCCTTATTTTCCACATATCCAGCATATCTTTACAAACTTTCCGGGAGACTTAGATCTTCCCTTAGACTTAGATCTCCCACTTGAGGACTTAGATCTATTTCTTTCCTAGGAGTTTCCTCTTGCAAATAATGCATATGTTCTTGTCCTTCCACATTGTTATGTCTCATCTCCTCTGACAACAAGGATATGACCATTTCATCAAACTTCAAGGCAGTTGTATTACTACATATGGTCACAACTAGACTATCCCACGAGTTTAGTAAAGAGCACAATAAATTGATATAGTTATCTTCATCTGAAATTTTAATCTCAACAGATATTAATTGACTTACCATAGTATTGAAGCCATTGAAATGATTTTCCACCGAGTCTCCATCTCTCATCCTCAATTTATACAACTTCTTTCTCATGAATAGTTTATTTACTAGGGACTTATATTGATACAACTTCCCCAACTTATCCCATAAATCTTTGGTTGTAGCTTCCTCTGACACATTCAATAATATTGAATCTGAGAGACACAATCGGATTGTGCTCTTCGCCTTTCGATCCAACTTTTTTTCAGTCATCTATTGAAGTTCCTGTAGGTGCAGTACTTGGATCCATCGTAATCCACTGATCTCTGTCCACCAACAGATCTTCCATATTGAGCTTCCACAACTCAAAACTTTGCCCATTAAACTTCTCGATCTCCATTTTCGAACTGTTGGTCATTTCTTTTCACCTGAAAAATCAATACCACTGATATCCCATTGTAACAAGGCTTATCACAGTCCCGAGCCAAACCCTTGACTACAAAGGCATCCCCCTAAATCCAACAAAGCTCTGATAGCAAATGTAGATTTTGACCTTGTACAATATTTTACTGCAAACAAAATTTCAATAAAAGAACAGAAAAGATACAATGGCAAATACACACATTACACGAAGATTTTTCCCTTGGAAACCCAAACCGAGAAAACCAACATATTCTATATTCATTCATGGTGATACGTTGTTTACAATATAATATACATATAGGAGCTAGTGGCATCCAAAACCCTAATCCAAAGACTTGGATTAGCCAACTACCCTAATTCCATAACCGGAAATAGAAAACCATTGGTAAAAACCATGTGCCAAAAAACCGCCCAACAATGGACACAAAAAATCTAGGCAACATGAAAAATGAGGCAAAAATGTGACACATTTCTCGAGGCAAAAAAATTCTCGGGGGCACTAGCGACAAAGACTATAACACATACCCAATAGATGTAGCATCGATGTGGCGCCTACCACTTGGCTCACCACTCCATCATTCTGAAATCACAAAATCGCTCACCATTGTCATCGAGCCTATCTATATCATTACCCCAACCACATCTACTCCAACAATGATGAATCTAGCGAATTACTCCATGGATATGACAACTCTCAGGATCCAATGATCAACAACTTAGATCTCGTCGACACCTCCATTGTGCCCAACAATTAACACTCTTCTCTTATCCCTCTTCTTCATAGTCTTGTGGGACCTGCAACAAATCAACGACCGTCATTTTTCCATGCTCATTTTCCAATCAACAACTTTCACTTAGTCCTAAGACTTCATCGTCGTCGAAGTTCTTCTCCCACAGAGTCACTAATCACCCCAACCTAACAAGTTCTGATGACGTACTCTAATGGATTCACATCCAGATCCAACATCGCTTGGGCCATGTCGTCCAATGGCTCTGATTGTGTCGGTGCCTCGAATTTTCTTGGTGATTAATGCTCGTCCCTTTAACCTTTTCATATGTGGTCATGTGGGACCTACAGTGAATCGAAAATTGATATCCATTCTCACCAATTCATCGATCAACGACCGTCGTTCTTCCTCCATATCTTCTTCGTTGTATTCGACTCAAAAACCAACACCCTTCCTTCATGTCGCCAGCTGCCCTTCTACCGATGATACTCAGATCACTTCAATGGCCCAAATTTCACATAGTCACCTCTGATAGAATCGACGATTCTCATTCCTTCTTGGAACTACTCCATCGTCGTCGACTCTATTCTTTTAGATTCTCTCCAAACCTTCGTCTGCCATCCTCCAACGAACGATTGAGATCTCACTACCTCCAGATCTAACGACCCATATTGTTATCACAATTCTAAAGATTTCCAACCCCCTTCCGAGACCACATATGTCCCTCATCCAATCCACTAGTGACACTTGCCACCCCTATAGATATGTTGGCTATCATGCACATGAAGGAACCTCCTGCTCAGATCTACACTACACATGAAATTTCATACAAATACATTATCATTCGGGCACAAGGGCTTTCCAATGGAAGAACACTCAGCTCATAAATCATACATACATGTTCCTGGTTACAAATATATCCATCCAACCATACATTTCAGTCTAATTACACAGGCTACAGAGGTACTTATCTGTTATGAATTTCTACTTGCCAACTTACTGTGGGTGCTCTCCTTTCTTCCCAACCATAGGATTTGTTTTCTTAGTCACTTCAGTAACAGGCCACCCCCATGACAGGCCATGATACCACCATGGGATTTCTCTCTCTCCCTCGGGTACTCAACAAAATGAGTATGTGAAGGTCAATCTCCTTCACACCACTATGGTATGGAATTCCTCACCCACCTAACCCAAGCCCCTTCAAGGTTTATCATATGCCCTCCCAACATCAAGCTCATGGCCTTTTCGGTTCAATTTGGGGTTATGGATTTTTCAAGCCAACCTGCACATCGACGTCTCCATGATTTTCCACTGTTGTTTCCCTCACAACCTTCCTTTTCTTACAAGTATTTCTCTTAGAACCAAAACTCAAAGCTCGTCTCTTCCAAAAACTCTCATATCTCTCTCTTTCATGGCTCTCTTACATGTGTCACCTTCATGCATTCCCTGCATGTAATCACTTCTTAAGGTTCTTAACTGTCCCCTCATTTTCTTACACACGCCCATGTATTCCCTTCTTCCCCTGAGGAAGGTTCTCAACATGTCCTCTTCCTCTTGTCAGAAGGAAACTCGTGGGTCAATCTGGGGCTATAGAAAACAATACTTTGTTGTACATGTGGTTGAAAGTTTTTGTTGTCCTAACCTGATCTCCCATGCCTGGATTTATTTGGGTAGTTGGTTGTTCAACTACCATCCTCCCTCACTAACTGAATTTCCTTGAAATCAATATAAAGGGAAAATAACTTATTATTTGTAAATACCTCAATAGAGAGGCTTGGGTCATCTTAGCTTAGCATAATGAACCCCTTCTCTAGTTTCCTCACTCTTTCCTCTAGTGGTATCATGGCAAGTACTTTAAGGCTTCACCCCACAGTCAGTTGTTGGCATTATGAATTAAACAATAATACATTTACAATATTTACATGTCATTACATGGAAATCATTAATTATGGTTAATTACACATAATCAAAGGTATAGAAAGTGGGTATTACATCATAGCGATTAGTAGTTGATATGGGTGTTTGAAGTACTGAGTATTATATACCTCACTAAGCTTGGCGGTAAATGGAGTCTCCTCATCCCACCACTCCTGAATGAGTTTAAGTGGCTTTGGATTTTCTATCATAAATTTCTCGAGGAATCCCATGTTCAGGAACGCAAATGGTTTTGGTAGCTTGTAAATTTTGTGGAAGTTATATGGATTCAAAGGAGCAATAACTGTGTCTTTTCTATTGGTGATAGTCTACGCATGTGTATTCACATTCTTATATTCCCATCTCGTCACTTTGTTGTTTGTTGTATGGATTCAAAGGAGCAATAACCGTCTCTTTTCTATTGGTGATAGTCTACGCATGTGTATTCACATTCTCATATTCCCATCTCGTCACTTTGTTGTTTGGCATAACCGCGGGTCGAGCAGCTATGGCATCGATGTCGCTCTTCTGAATATTCTGATATATGTTGAGGTGAGGGTCATTCTCTAGGAATTCCTCATTGAGGAACATATTTTATATTTCTTTCCATGTGATTCAGCTCTGGGCGCCTATGCAGTGACTGGTATCAGATATCGTCATCATATCATATATGTTTCTACAGTATGAAGCTCTTGACATTTCTTCATTCACTCATCCTGTAAGATTTAAAAATTACGTAAGTTCTTCAATTTATCAAATATGCAGTTCAAATCACAAATCTAAATCATCTACCTTTAGAGATACGACTCATAAATATTAAGCCTTACTATACCTTTAGCCTTTAATGTCGATTGTGTGAACAATCGAGTCTCAGACCCGTATCCAACTTGTTATCCATCAAAAAATAAATGTGATTACATTTAGTAATTATTTTTGCATGTAGAAAACATCGCATGATTGAGCAAGGTTCGAAAAATGCAGGTTGGTGAAGACAAGATCTTTGCGCCCTGCTGCTTCCTGAGCATGCAATGTGTGGTGAGACAAAACCTCTCTTTCAACAGGTTTGCAATATTCACCACAAAAAATATACCACACAAGCATGCGCTTTGCGGTCCACGTGTGATTGCAATACTTTGGTAAATTTGTGCCCATGTGATGATTTAACCCCGAGTGAATTCCTGCGACCTCATGCTTCACGGGTCACGACAAACAATGAGTATCGCTCAAAGCATTTGCTAGGGATTCATCATGGCTTTTGTCATGCGACAACGCTTCATGGTGATTGGAGCACATGTACGCATCAAAATAAGTTTGTGGTTTGCTGAGAATATGTGATGGCTTAACAACTTAAGATTAATCTTTCATGATAGGTAAGGCGGGACAATTTGAGGGGTGCTAGGTAAGTTCAGTGATCGATAACAAAACATGGGGCACCCTTGCTGCTTATGGCGGCCCAAACCTTCTAGACTAGTGTGCCTTGAGTATTAGATTAGGTAGAAATGTAGATCATGAGGGGGTTCCCATTTAATTTTCTAAAGTAGAAAATTAAATGGGAATTGTTGTATGTACAACAATTGGCGATTCACTAGGAAGAACCAATCATCTCTTTTCTTTTTCAATTTTACAGGTCATTCCTTGATTTCATTATATTATCCCTGCACAACTACTACATTGCACATGAATCATGGGTACCACACCACTGAGTTTATTTCTGAAAGATAAATGTAGACATTAAGAACTTTTAGATCCCTTTTCGAGGATTATCAGTGAGTGGAAATATGAGGTAAGTTTACTTCACTCACGCTTAATTATCAATAGGATATGACACCACACGGGGTTTTCAATGTTTTGAAATTAGGCAAAGTTTGTTCCTCCTTTGTCTTTCCCTGGCATTGTTCCATTTCCAGCGAGCATCCATAGCCTCGATGAAATTGCCTAAGTACCACATAAGTATGGACCCACTTTCTATGAGCATCCATAGCTATGATGGGTTTACTTATACTTCCCACACAATTTTATAGTGCTTACTACTTCCTTTAAATTTTTCATTGATATCACCCTTATAGATTTAGATATAAATCTTTTCAATTGAAATACGGGTGTTAAGGAAGCGGGGTGATACGAGAATTGCTTTGATATGCTAGTGTTGGACAACTGATCGGGGGGGTGAATCAGTTGTCACTGTGTTTAAACAATTATGCTTATTTTAACTTCTTTACAAGGCACTCAATGATAATCACAATAATGCAAGGAAATAAGCAATGTCACATTCAACATTAGTCACATACATGAGATACACAAAGACAGATATTTCCCAAGGAAACCCATAAAGGGTAAAAACCTCTTTTCTTCTTTATATGATAAGTATTATTTACATTCTCTACATTATCATACATATGAGCACCAACTCATTGTGAGGCTACAACCTCTATTTTGCAAGCTACAACTTGCTGAGAGCACCAACTCTTTGTTTTCTATAGCACCCACTAGAAGGAAGCACCAACTCCCTGGTTTCTCTAGCACCAACTAGAAGGGAGCACCTACTCCCTGGTTTCTCTAGCACCAACTAGAAGGGAGCACCTACTCCCTGTGTTCAAGCACCCATGTGAACCTCTGAGGACACCAGTCCTCCCTAGCACCTCCCTTCCTCCCTAGATTATGAATATGAAATACCGAAACCTATTACAGTGATATAGTTTTCAATAACAGCTTACTAGTTTCATCATTGTTCTGCAAGATTTTTCTACTCAGTCTTCCTCACTATCTTCCTGCATGCATCCGCTGCCCATTCTGTTCTTTTGCCTTTTGTGCTCCCTGTGCCTTCCCTTTCCATGCACCTTTTGTTTCCTCTTAAATTTCAACTGCTGTACCACCCCTTTACTTATTCACACATGCATTACTCCACCTCAGCAACTACCTCATCACTTCTATGTACCGTGTACCTCTCACTTTTTTGCACCTTGTGCATGCAATGTACCCCATACCTCTGCCTACTCACACCGCATTAATCTCTTCCACATCTCGAGTGCTCTGTCTGATCATCACGATAACCCTTCAGCTTCTCTGGCGGTTTGCCCATGCGTTCAGCATCACTAGATGTCATGCTGAGATTCCTCAGCCTCTCTAGCAGTCGAGTTTCCTCGTCTTCTCTGGCATAGTCGATCTTCTACTTTCTGCTTCGGTTACAAACTTCAACACTCATCCACTTGTCAGTCCCTCTAAGAATTGCCTTCATTCATTGGAAGGAGCTTGGAGACCCTTCAGATCCTCTGGCGATCACACAGAGGTCTCTTTGAATCCTTTGACAGAGACCATCAATGGTTTTCAGCAGTTAGATTGCAAGGAGCAACATTATCCCTTCGATTATGCCCAAAATCCCCTGGACCATTGGATTGACTTCATGTGATCTTGCGTTTATTTTTCCAATTCGCATTTTGGTATTTCGGGATCCCTGGGGTAAAGATTTGTTGCACTCCATGTCCTGATCTCTGAAACTCTGAAAAGGAGCTTATCTATACTAGCTCCTTCCCCCACGGGACCACAGGCAGTGACCACCGACTAGTTCGAAACAATATATCGCAAATTCACATTTCAGGATTTCGGCATTTATGTGGTGAAGTGTTCTTGACACCTCCAAGTTCCGGTATCCGAAACTCTGAAATGGAGTCGGATCAAAGGGTCATACTCCTGAGTTTTTCTTTTCGATGAATTCAGCATTTCGCGACTTCGGATTTCATGATTTCGGGACTCCTAAGACGAAGAGTCTTCACTCTTGACTCCTCCAACTCCTGGTCTCCGAAACTCCGGTATGGAGTCTTTATCATTTTGTGACTTCGGGTTTCGCGATTTCGACATTTTTCCCTTTTGAGTCATCGTGACTCCAACATTATCAAATTCATGATCACAAAATCTCTGAACTGATCGGATGGTTCATGTAACCCACTGAGATGGATAGTTGACGGGATTTCGGCGTTTTTCCCTTCAAGTTTTTCAGACTCACAATGGTCCCTTTCGTCATTTCGGAATAGTTACCACATGTCACTCTAATTCATGACTTACATGTGCCCGAAATGTTGAATCAGCTTGACACTTGTCATTCCCCGATTGTGCCACGTGTCCTTAGTTGACGTGGTTTGTTGATGTGTCTGTTTCAGGATTTCGTATTTCGGCACTTTAGGACTCAAGATGATGAGAGTCTATGACTTCTCCATTTCCTGGTAACTGAAATCCCGGTATGATGTGCCTACTTCTGGAATTTTGGCGTTTCACTTTTCGGCACTTCGGGACTCCTGATGACGAAGGATCCTTGTCGCTCCATCTCCCGGTAACCGAAATCCCAATATTCAACATTCCGAGTGATGCGCCTTTTCGGGTTTTCGCATTTTGGCATTTCGGGACTCCTGATGTTGAGAGTCTTTGATTTCTCCATCTCTCGATATCCGAAATCCCGATAGTCGAAAACTCTGAAATGAAGTTTGAACAAAACTTCGATCTTGTTATTCAATCATCGTTGCACTGCTGGTCTTCCTTGCCTACTTATTGGCCATTAAATGAACAAGCATACCTTCATATTGTGTCCGACTCTATGTTGACTCCTCCTGATCTTACTTTGTTCCTATTTTGTTTTCGATGCATACTCTCATCTTGTCAAGCCATCATCGTTGTTGTACTTGCCATCAATGACAAGCATACACTGTCTGTAAAACATGCCAACAATCTCCCCCTTTGGCATTGATGGCAACAAAGGTACCCCTGTTCTTTTCTCCCCCTTTGACATCAATGTCAAAGAAAACACGCTCCCCCTGAGTTGTTGCATTAATTTTAGGAGGTATCAGATATGCAACCAATACAGGACTCCCCCTAACAGGATGGACTCTCTTAGATGTGAGACGAGATGACACCCAGCTTCTGTCTGAGATATTCAAATGGTGTCTTGGCTAGGGGTTTATTAAAGATGTCTTCAATTCGTTCTGTAGTGGGAATGTAATGGACCTAAACAATCTGATTGGTGACCTTCTCTCTCAGAAAATGATATTTTATGGGAATATCCTTGGTCTTGGAGTGGAATACAAGATTTTTAGACACACTGGTGGAACTAGTGTTATCACAATGAATTGGGATCAGTGTAGTGTATTTTACCTCCAAGTCTGCAAGTGTCTGAATCATCCATAATACCTGAGTGCAACAGGTAGCAGCAGCAATATACTCTGCCTCTGTGGTTGATAAAGAAATGGAACCTTGCTTTTTACTAAGCCATGCTACTAAAGAGTCAGCCAGGAAGAATGCTCCTCCACTAGTGTTTTTTCTCTCATCGACACAGTTTGCCCAATCTGCATATGAGTAAGCAGTTAACTGAAAATTCTGATTTCTGGGATACCACAGACCATAAGTCAGTGTTTCTTTTAAATACCTAAATATCCTTTTGACAGCTTGCAAATGACTCTATTTAGGTGTGGCCTGATATCTTCCTACCATTCCTACAACATGCATTATGTCTGGGCGAGATGTTGTGATGTACAACAGGCTGCTTATCATTGATCGATATGAGCTTTGATCAACATCAGGTGAATTATCATCCTTGCTTAATTTATATCCAGTTACCATAGGTGTACCCGCAGGTTTAGAATCTTCCATTTGAAACCTTTTCAGCATTTCTCTTAGATATTTTTCTTGAGAAATGAACATCTCTTCAGACCTCTGAGTAATTTGCATACCAAGAAAAAATGATAGTTCTCCTATCATAGAAATTTCAAACTCAGACTCCATGGCAGAAGCAAACCATTGTACCAATGAATCCTTATTACATCCAAAGATGATGTCATCTACATAGACCAATACGATGAGCAAATCATTATCCTCTGTTTTAATATACAGATTGTTGCCAGTTGTTCCTCTCTTGAACCCTTTGTCTTTGAGATATGTATCCAGTCTGTGATATCAGGCTCAAGGGGCTTGTTTTAACCCATATAAATCTTTCTTCAGCTTGCATAATAAGTGAGGGTTATCAGACAGTTTGAAACCCTTTGGTTGTTCCATATAGACTTCTTCACTTAAATCTCCATTTAGAAAAGATGACTTGACATCCATTTGATAGACTTTAAACCTTTTATGACAAGCATAGGCAAGAAACATTCTGATAGCTTCTAATCTTGCTACAAGCGCAAATGTTTCATCAAAATCCAGTCCTTCTATCTGAGCATAGCCTTTACAGACTAACCTTGCTTTGTTCCTGATAACTTGTCCTTGTTCATTCAACTTATTCTTAAATATCCATTTGGAGCCAATGACGTTTTTACCTTCGGGTCTTTGAACCATCTCCCACGTATTGTTTTTCTCAATCTGATCAAGTTCATCATTCATTGCTTTAACCCAATGGTCATCTTTGCTAGCTTCATTAAAATTCTTGGGTTCCAGCATGGATATGAAAGCTATATGAGATTGTTTGGTGTTTTTTATTAGCTTTCTCCTGGTTTGTACACCTTTGTCTTTTTCTCCAATCATCTGACTTTTAAGATGATTCTTTTGAATGATTCTGGAGGAGGAATTCATAGTTGACTGTTGATTTGAGTCTGTCTGAGTGTCCAAGTCTTCATCTGATTCAGAGTCTTCATTTTCTGATTCTTGGACCTGTTCATCTTCAGCTTTAGCTATGTCTTCTGTAGAAGACTCATTACTGTACACCTCTCTTGTTGGGATTCCTTCATCAACTTTTACATCAATACAATCAACCATTTTATGCAGCCTCTTACTATAGAATCTATATCCTTTACTGTTTGTAGCATACCCTAAGAAGATACCTTCATCAACCCTGTCATTATATTTGTCGAGGTTCTCATCATTATTCTTTATGTAGCATTTACTCCCAAATACTCTGAAGTGTTTGATTGAGGTAGGTCTTCCAAACCATAATTGATAAGGTGTCTTGTCACTTTGTGGTCTGAGGTGGGCTTTGTTAAGCACATGGACTGCTGTGTGTATTTCTTCTACCCAGTAGGTTTGACCAATGTTCTTCTCATTCATCAATTACCTGGTCATTTCTTGCACTGTTCTGTTTTGCCTCTCAACAACTCCATTTTGTTGTGGAGTTCTTGGGATTGTGTATTCTCTCTTAATCCCTTGCTCATCGCAGAATTCCTTGAAGTCTCTTGACATAAAATCTCCTCCCTGATCTAATCTTACTGCCTTTAACCTCTTGCCTATTTGAGTCTCTGTTAAAGCCTTAAATATTTTAACTTCTCAAATGCTTCAGCTTTTTCTTTGAGAAAGGCAACCCAAGTAAGTCTGGAGTAATCATCGATAATCAGCATGAAGTAGTTTTCTTTCCCTATGCCTTCCTGTCTTGATG
>JZKD02S1796856.1:880968-895914 GCA_000966675.3 Picea glauca
AGTGCACTGATCAGTTCTCCTTCCATGTCAACCACAACTTCTTCTTCATTAACTTCACTTCCTATGTTGTTATTATCATAATCCTCTTTGGCCATAAGTATGAAGTCATTTAGTTTATCTTCAATAGGGGAGTCATAGTCTTCATCATCATTGTTTACACAAAGACTTTTCTTCTTAAAGTTATTCTCTTTAAAGAAATTTCTGTGTTTATGCTTCTCCTCATCATCATATGTCTGATCCTTTCTTTTGTGAGGACATTTATTCGCAAAATGACCTATTCTACCACAATTGAAACATTTGAAAGGTAGTTTACCTTTGTATTTATCTGATCCCTTCTTTAGTCTCTTCACAAATTTTGCTTCAATTTCATCGGGCTTAGAATCCTCATTCTTGTCTGCTTTGAATGATGCTTCTCTGGAGGTGGGTTTATCTTTAACTATTCTCATTTCATAAGAAGTCAATGTTCCTAGAAGTTGATCAAACTCCAAGGTTTTTAGATCATTAAGTTCTTCTATAGCATAGACCTTTGGGTTAAACCTATCTGGGAGAGATCTCAAGATTTTATGTACTAAAGAAGGTTCCCTCAATTGTTTCACCAAGTGCTTTCATTGCATTTACCATTTCTTCTACTCTCAGAAAGTATTTTCCAACTGTTTCATCTTCCTTCATCTTCAGCTGTTCAAACTGTATTATGTAGGTTTGAAGCTTGGCGTCCTTTACCTTCTCATTACCCTCATAACTGCTAATGAGTTTGTCCAACATTTCTCTGGCAGTTCCTAGGTGCATAACTTTTACTAATTCTACTTCTACAAGCCCACTCAAGATAGAATTCATAGCCTTAGTGTTGAAGCTAAATTCTAGTTTGTCATCCTTATTAGCTAGCACAACTGGCTTTACATAACCAGTATCTACCACATCCCAAACATCTGCACCTAAAGCCATTATGTAGGTTCTCATTCTAACTTTCCAGAAGGAAAAGTTTGTTCCATTGAACAGGGGGGTCTTATTGGTTGAATTTCCTTCATGGATTGACATGTTTAAGCTCTAGGATCTACCCTTAGATAAAAGGGGCCAACTCTGATACCAATTGTTGGACAACTGAGAGGGGGGGTGTGAATCAGTTGTCACTGTGCTTAAACAATTATGCTTCTTTTAAATTCTTTACAAGACACTCAATGATAATCAAAATAATGCAGGGAAATAAGCAGTGGCACATTCAGCATTAGTCACATATATGAGATACACAGAGACATATATTTCTCGAGGAATCCCATAAAGGGTAAAAACCTCTTTTCTTCTTTATATGATAAGTATTATTTACATTCTCTACATTATCATACATATGAGCACCAACTCATTGTGAGGCTACAACCTCTATTTTGCAAGCTACAACTTGTTGAGAGCACCAATTCTTTGTTTTCTCTAGCACCCACTAGAAGGAAGCACCAACTCCCTGGTTTCTCTAGCACCAACTAGAAGGGAGCACCTACTCCCTGGTTTCTCTAGCACCAACTAGAAGGGAGCACCTACTCCCTTGTTTCTCTAGCACCAACTAGAAGGAAGCTACTACTCTCTGTGTTCAAGCACCCACTTGAACCTATGAGGACACCAGTCCTCCCTAGCACCTCCTTTCCGCCCTAGATTATGAATATGAAATACTAAAACCTATTACAGTGATATAGTGTTCAATAACAGCTTACCAGTCTCATCACTGTTCTGCAAGATTTCGCTACTCAATCTTCCTCACTATATTTCTGCATGCATCCGCTGCCCATTCTGTTCTTCTGCCTTTTGTGCTCCCTGTGCCTTCCCTTTTCATGTACCTTTTGTTTCCTCTTAAATTTCAGTTGTTGTACCACCCCTTTACTTCTTCACACATGCATTACTCCACCTCAGCAACTACGTCATCACTTCTTTATACCGTGTACCTCTCATTTATGTGCACCTTGTGCATGCAATGTACCCCATGCCTCTACCTGCTCACACAATGTTAATCTCTTCCACATCTCGAGTGCTCTATTTGATCATCATGGTAACCCTTCAGCTTCTCTAGCGGTTTTCCCACATGTTCAACATCACTAGATGTCATGCTGAGATTCCTCGGCCTCTCTGGCAGTCGAGACTCCTCGTCTTCTCTAGCATAGTCGAGCTTATACTTTCTGCTTCAGTTACAAACTTCAACGCTCATCCACTTGTCAGTCCCTCTAAGAATTGTCTTCATTCACTGGAAGGAGCTTAGAGACCCTTTAGCTCCTCTGGCGATCACACAGAGGTCTCTTTGAATCCTCTGACAGAGACCATCAATGGTTTCCAACAGTTAGACTGCGAGGAGCAACATTAGCCCTCTGATCGTGGCCAAAATCCCCTGCACCATTGGATTGACTTCATGTGATCTTGCGTTTATTTCGCCAATTAAAATTTTGGTATTTCGGGATCCCCGGGGTAAAGATTTATTACACTCCATGTCCTGATCCCCGAAACTCGGAAAAGGAGCTTGTCTATACTAGCTTCTTCCCCCACGGGACCACAGGCAGTGACCATCAGCTAGTTCGAAACTATATATCGCAAATTTGCATTTCGGGATTTCGGCGTTTCTATGGTGAAGTGTTATTGACACCTCCAAGTTTCGGTATCCGAAACTCTGAAATGGAGTCGGATCAAAGGGTCATGCTCCTAAGTTTCTCTTTTTGACGAATTCGACATTTCACGACTTCGAATTTCATGATTTCGGGACTCTTGAGACGAAGAGTCTTCACTCTTGACTCCTCCAACTCCTGGTCTCCGAAACTCCAGTATGGAGTCTTTATCATTTCATGACTTCGGGTTTCATGATTTCAGCGTTTTTCCCTTTCAAGTCATCGTGACTCCAACATTATCAAATTCATGATCACAAAATCTCTGAACTGATCAGACGGTTCACGTAACCAACTAAGATGGACGGTTGACGGGATTTTGGCCTTTTTCCCTTCAAGTTTTTCAGACTCACAATGGTCCCTTTCAACATTTTGGAATAGCTGCCACGTGTCACTCTGATTTGTGACTTACATGTGCCTGAAATGTTTAATCAACTTGACACTTGTCATTCCCTAATTGTGCCACATGTCCTTAGCTGACGTGGTTTGTTGATGTGTTTGTTTTGGGATTTTGTATTTCGACACTTCGGGACTCAAGATGATGAGAGTCTATGACTTCTCCATTTCCCGGTAACTGAAATCCCAGTATGATGTGCCTACTTCTGGAATTTCAATGTTTCTCTTTTCGACACTTTGGGACTCCTGATGATGAAGGATCCTTGTCGCTCCATCTCCCAGTAACCGAAACCCTGATATTCAACATTTCGAGTGATGCACCTTTTCGGGTTTTCACATTTTGGCATTTCGAGACTCCTGATGTTGAGAGTCTCTGACTTCTCCATCTCCTGGTATTTGAAATCCCAGTAGTCAAAAACTCCGAAATGAAGTTTGACCAAAACTTCGATCTTGTTATTCAATCATCATTGCATTGTTGGTCTTCCTTGCCAGCTTGTTGGCCATTAAATGAACAAGCATACCTTCGTATTGTGCCCGACTCTGTGCTAACTCCTCCTAATCTTACTTTGTTCCTATTTTGCTATCGATGCATACTCTCATCTTGTCAAGCCATCATCATTGTTGTATTTGCCATCAATGACAAGCATACACTGTCTGTAAAACATGCCAGCAACTAGCCCTATCTAAACCTGTAATTTTGGTGGATCCTTTTCTTGAAGATGTGGTTGGGTTATAGTTTTAATGTTAAGTGGGCAGGACTCACTGATAAAACCAAGAAAGGTACATGTATATTTGTACCATGCTTTCGTGTAAGCCCTTAAAATATTGTGTGAGAGTAACACCATGATCAAGAGAAGTCTACAATCAAAATTTGACTTTGGGAGTTATTCGTCCAAGGCTTAACATGAGAATTATGACGAGACTTACAATATTTTTTCACCCAATCCTTGTTGCTTGGCCCTAACATTCCCTTCTACCTTGAATGGTGCACATTGTATACCTTTGGTTTAAGCTTTTAGCGAGATCCAACTTGCAGGGGGTAAATTCTCGGTAGTTCATCATCAAGTCAAGCAAGTATTTTAAAGTTGGAGTCTCATAAATAGATTTAGCAATTGGATCGATGAATACTTATTCAAAAATAATTAAAGATGAAAAAGAAAATGAGATTGTACAAAGTGTAAATAACAGAAAACTGAAATAAATGAGAAATAATTCCTGCTATGTACAGGTCTATATCTTCCTAGGTGATTAGGAGAAATAGCGTTTGAGGACTTGGTTGTTAATCGGGAGGTCATGACTATCCCCTTCCAAAGTTTTCAATTTGAACGTTCCTGGGCCAATTAATTCATGAATTAAATATGGGCCAATCCATAACTACTGAAACTTAGAATGCTTACCTTTAGCTTCGTTGGCCTTATCCCATCTTAGGACTAGGTCTCCTACCTGAAATTATTTAATAGTGACGGATTTTTTTATCAAACCAACATTTCACTTATTTTAGGAGACAAGCTAGTTTCGTTTTAGCTTCTTGTCTCTTTCTTCCAGTCTGAGGAGGGTGTTTATTCAGTGTTGCATAATTGGGAAATTTTCTTCTATCTGGAAAGATTGGGATAATTATAGAGAGGGAAGACACATGTGAGTAGGAAAGATAGCTTCTTGACCATATACCAAGAAGAAGGGAAAATTCCCCAAAGAGACTTTTGTTGTTATCTTATCATCCCAAAGGGTGTTAGGTAAATTTGGATGCCATTTTCGTTGGTGGTTAGTAACAATCTTCTTTAAAATTCTAATAAATTTTTGTTAGTAAATTATGCTAGACCATTACTCTGGGGGTAGTACAGTCTTCATAACTTCTTCATAACAGATCCAAATTCAGTAAGACAAAATGTATTGGTTAGAGTACAGTCTGTAGTATTCTGTGAACCATTTTTAGATCCATACAACAAACATTATGTGCGGGGCATGCTCTACGAAGTCGCTCTCTAAAATAAGGAATAATTCAGTAAGGTATGCCATTTTTGCTATAACTCTTTGTTGTCCCTTGGTTATGGAAGGAAGCGAAGAACAAGGAAGAAAAGGTTAAAAGCAAACTTCACGGGAGACACAATGACTGTCACTGGGTCGAAGTAAGCAAAAGAGCAGAAAAAATGGAGCGAAGCAAGGAAATGCAAGCCGTTGGATGAGGAGATCAAGGATGATAGATCAACAAGGAATATGGATCATGGACAACTCAACAAGTGGAAAAATCCACCGTTGGATGCTTTGGAGCACCACACGAGAAGGAAGGAAAGAGAGGCTGGTGAAGCCCGAAAAAAGCAGGTCAAGTTGACCTAGGGTTTTAGACACCTAGGGTTTTGGTCTTTTAGGGTTTTGGCACCTAGGTTTCAGCCTAAGGCTATTGGTGGGGTGTTGTAATGTATAAATAGAGGTCTAAAGGGCCTAGGTTTTGTTGGTAATTCTGCAGTACAATATTGTTGTTTATCTAGCTATAGTATTGAGAGAGAGGAAGCCTTCTGGTATTGTAAGATCTTATGTTGTGTGCGGAGGTCAAGTCCTGCAGCTGGGTGCACAGGAAGAGGAAAGGAAGAGAGAGAAGAAAGAGAATATGCTAGCTGAGAGCGCAGATAAGAACTGTATGCTTGACCCTAATGAATCGTAAGCACAGTTATGTGGACATAGCCCTAGAGAGAGGGTGAACCACATACATATGTTGTTGTGTGTGTGATTGATGCTTTGATCTCTATCGTTGTTATATTGTTACCTACCTTATTGTATTAGATTGAACTTATAGCTGTGAAGGATAGATCTAGCTTCTTGAATGATAGATGCATGATATATTGTTATTGTAATAGATCCACTTGATATTCCCCGGTTGTAGACATCTCTGTCCTGCAACCCCCTCATAGCTTCTTTGGTTGAGACTGCATCTACTTCGCATGTGTTGCCAAAAGGGCCAGTAGCTAGGACTTGTTAGTGCGTTCTTGGAGCTAAACCCTGGGTCTGCCCCTATGCCAACAAATGGTTCTGTTAACGATACATGAATCTTCTTAAGGGAGTGTCAAGGTGGTTCCCATCGAAGACAAAGATTCAAAAGTGGATAGAAGATCAAGAGAGGGACTTCCCTGAAGCCCAAAACAAGAACCCTAAGCTAAGTACTGAGGATTGGCTACAAACATACATTTTGACCAACATTCACGAGATTTTCTTTGGAGGAATCCATCAGGAGTTGTTTGAGTGGTTGGCTAGGTTAGTTGATACCCAGTTTGAGATCAGATCTATATCTCCTGTAGTTTGGACATCGATGTTGATCTAGAAGGTTAAAAGAGTCGACAACACTGTATCCATAGCAATAGATCACTAGTTTGATAGTACCATTGGAGGGTATATCACCGAGTTTGTTGTTGATAGAGTAGAGCCATACAACCAAGCTAAAATATATTTCTTTAAAGGACCTAGAGGAAAATTTTTAGAAGTCCTAAAGTTGAGACTCAAGATGTTGTTGCATGAGAAGAACATCCCGAAGATACAGTAGATCGAGAATATTTGAAAAGGCTAATGTTCAAAAATTCAGACAACGATAGCAACATAGAAGTGGGACATACACACAGTGGAAGAGTATTTCAAGGGGTTCACCTTGAGAACCTCTTTAAGCAAAACTATAGAGAAGAGGGTTTCTACAGTGGAGAAGAGGAAGATTTGATAGATGAAGAACATTCAGAACCCGTGGGGCCAGAGGAAGAAGCAGTTGAAGAACTTCGTCGAGACAAGACATAAACCTCAGGAACTGCGCAGGCTACTGAAGTAAGTAATATAAATCCTCCTGTTGTTTCAAAAACGCTAAGTAATCAGAACATTCCACGTCACCAGAGTCTGCAGAGCACTATTACTAGCATCTCAACATCCACTCAGATAGGAAACCTAGGCAACTCCATGGCAAATGAGATGAGGCTCCCTATCTTTAGAGGAGATGGATTTGCAGATCCTGATCATCATTGGTTCCTATGTGAGGTCATGTGGAACATTAAAAATATTATCGACGAAGTTGTTAAAAGAAACCAGTTTAGCACTACACTGAGAGACCACGCGTTGAGCTGGTACATGAAGCTTGTCCAAGGACTTGCATAGCCTAAGCCATTGAATGAGATCAAGAACGCGCTAATTGTAGAGTTTAAGAAACCTAAGTCGGAGTCCCAATGTATTACAGAGCTTAAAGAGATCAAGCAAAAGGTAAGCAAACCTATTTGGGAGTTCGATCAGAGATTCAAGACCCTCATAGGAAGATTGACCTTTAAGATCCTGGAAGAGCATAACAAAGAATGGTTCATCATTGCACTCTTACCACATATCAGAGTCCCCCTGATGCAGCAGAAGATTGCTTCGTAGGAAGAAGCACTGGAGATCACCATGAAGCTTGAATCAGCCCCTATGGGAGAATCCAACTCAGGGATGAGTCAGATCTTGAGTCGGCTAACTAGTTTGTCTCTACAGGTTGAAGACATGAAGAAGGATAAGGGGAAGGACAAAAGAGAAGATATATGGTGTGTAAGATGAAGATCAGAAGGACATGACAAGGAACACTACCCTCTATTTAATGAATACTTGGCTTCTGGAGCCCCGAGCCCCTTAAAGCAAGTTAACTTGCCTTGGTGCGAAGTATGCAGAAATTGACATCGCCCCGGTGAGTGCTATTACATGAAGAAACACGTTCAGACACCCACAAAATTTTATTGCATATTCTATAAATCAGTAGGGCATGACGATAGAGATTGCAAAGCTTATGATCTCATGCATGAAAGATCAAGAGACATATACAACATCCAAGGCGAAGTACATCAAGAAGGAAACAATGTGCAGTATAACTCCCCAGGAAGAGGAAACTTCAATCCTCGCGGAGGATACAGAGTAAGAGGACAAGGAGGAGGAATGGCCCGAGGTCGAGGACAAATAATCTGTTATAACTATGCACAACCATGACATCTAGCAAGGGACTATCAGAACCCTTGTACCACTTGCAGTTATTGCAACTCCTTCGAGCACGTCATTGAGGAATGCCATGTGCTGCTATCCAAGCTTTAGGAAAGACGAGGACCCTAGTAGAACCCACAAGTGAAATTGGTCTATGGTGAACCTCGCAAAGCAGACCCTAGAGTCATTGTTATTACTCAAGGAGGCGCTACTACAGGAGAGGATAGAATGATCCAAGGAAAGATCACAGAAGATTCAGGTATCAGGAAAGTTGCGAAGAAGACTCGGGCTTTTGATGAAAAGAAAGAAAGACAAATCTTCGAGGAAGAAACGCAAGATTTCAAGAGAGACCAAGGGTACTCATCAAAAACACGACTATAAATAAGAGAATATGGGATGCCTCAGGCATTTTATGAGTCAGTTTCGCCGAAGCAAGGAAAAGAGGTAAGTAAGCTCACTGAATTCTTATACACTTGCCTTAAGTTAATTCAGGATGAGAATGTTGTGCAAGAACTACATAACCTAATCAGGTAGTATGAGCTAGGGAAGATAGACCCCTTACTGAATAGGGAATTACACCAAATTGGTAAGAGGAGAAGGACAGATAAAGAATTACATTTGAATGCTCAAATAGGAGAGTATGATATCGATTATGTGGTCCTCAACTTAGGGTTGGAGGTCAATATCATGACGAAGCAAACTTGGGCACTAATGGGAAAATTGAGGTTGATCTATTCCCCTATCAGACTTAGGATGGCTAATCAGCAAGCTATCAGCCCATTCAGACGATTGGAGAATGTCCCTGTGGACATCGACGGAGTTAGAACCTTTGCAGATTTTGAGGTAATTGAAATTGTTGATGATAGTTGACCTTACCCTGCATTACTAGGAATTGATTGGGCCTTCAAAAATTCCACTGTTGTTGATTTGAAGAAAAGATGTATGAAATTTGAAAGAGATGGACTTAGGGTCATTGCACCCTTAGATCCAGATGAAGGTCCACGATACATAGAGCCCATCAAAGAAGAAGATCACGCATATGAATTGGAAAACATCTACAAACTAAAAGCCAGACAATAAGATTAGATCAACCCTACAGCTGATGGGAATCTGAGCTGGCAAAGTGATAGCGTGTGTTCATCGAATTCAGAAGAAGTGTTGGAAAACTGGTAGAACTAAATGTATGAAATATCTACCAAAAGATGTGCTAGATTAACCAGAGAAGTTTGTTGGATCGACACAACAGTGAGTAACTTACCCACATTTGATGATTTGAACCCTTTAGAAGCCATCCTATCAAATTTTGAAACAAGTGTACCAATACAATAGAGATTGTTGGCAATGGATGAGGCCATGAAAGCCACACCAACAAGATGGTGGGGGACACATAAAAGCAACATCACAGACTGGACACAATGTCAAACCTTGATGACAGCGTGGTTCTCAACAGAAGCAGTAAGTTCCGAAGTAAGATATACCGATAAAAGTTGCCCAAAGGACCACGTGCGAAGCTGTGAAGAGGCCTGAAGTGACATTCCTCGAGAAAAATGGGTGCACAGGTTCATTAACACACTGGACACGACCCCTATCAACTGGTACCTTCAAGTGGAGTTGCGCCTCATCACTACATATTGGGAAGGTATGATTCAGAACTTTGTAACCACCCTCTTATTTGAAAGTGAATATCCTTCAGTAGACCAATCATTACATATTGTGAGAAAGAAGGTATTCAAGGAAGAATCTAGCCTCCCTATGGAACAAGAAGAGGATGAATGGACTGCGCCTTTCCATAAATTGCAGAGTTGCTACAACATCAATGTTGATGACGATGATGATCCCAGGAAGGTAAACATTACTGAAACAGAAGGCCAAAGAAATGTGGAAGGACCAAGAGTTGAGCTACCATTTATTGGTTAGCCAATCAAGATTAAAAAGGTAAACATTGGGACAGAGGAGACATCGAAGCTTGCCAATGTCGGAGATTATTGGGATGTTGCTACCATTGACAAGATTACAAAGTTACTGCACGAATTTCAGGACTTGTTTCTGACCAAGTTCACTGATATGAAGGGTATCAAAGGTCATATGGGAGAAATGAGGATCCCTTTGAAACCAGGTGCGAAGCCAGTCAAGCAAAGACCCTACGGATTGAACCTGAAATACAAGGAAAAAGTGAAGATTGAGCTCGACAGAATGTTGGAAGCAGGGATTATTGAACCTGTCGAAGAACCAGAGTGGATCAGCCCTATGGTCATACAAGACAGGAAGACAGGTGAAATCAGGATATGTGTGGACCTCAGGAAGTTGAATGATGCATGTATGCATGACCCTTTCCCTACACCATTCACTGATGAAGTATTAAACAACGTGGGAGGCCAAGAAGTATTCTTTTACAGATGGATTTTCAGGATACCATCAGATCTGGATTGCCAAGAAGGACCGCCACAAGACCACGTTTGCCACAGAATGGGGATCCTACCAATACACAATGATGCCATTCGGACTGAAGAATGCCCCAACCATCTTTTCCAAGGTGGTGGTCGAAGCGTTCAAAGAATTTTTGCATAAATTTTTAGAAACTTATTTTGATGACTGGACTGTGTTTAGTTTGTTGAAAAATCATATTGAATGTCTAAGGCTAATGTTGGATAAATGCAGGCAGTGTCAAATTGCTTTGAATCTGAAGAAGTGCATCTTCTTCTCACCATTTGGAGTGTTATTAGGCCATATTGTATGCAAGCAGGGATTGTTGGTTGATCCATCTAAAATTGCAATTATAGTTGATTTGCCACCTCCTACTTTAGTCAAACAACTATGCACTACACTAGGAAATACTGGATATTATAGGAAATTCATTAAAGGATATGCCCAAACCGATGGAGAAGCTATTGAAGAAGGATTGTCAATTTGGCTGGACAGATGAATGCCAGCAGAGCTTCGACACGCTAAAACAGAAGATGGTCATTGCGCCCATTCTGGTTTTTCCAGATTGGAGCAAAGAGTTTCATGTGCACGTCGATGTGTCTTCTATTGCATTGGGAGCAGTACTGGCACAACTGGGAGAAGGGGAGATTGACCATCCTTTAGCTTTTGCTAGCAGGAAGCTATCTACAGCAGAGATCAACTACACCACTACCGAGAGGGAAGGATTATCCATGGTGTATGCGTTGCAAAAATTCTTCCACTACTTGTTGGGAGGACACTTTAAAATGTATACAAATCACTCTGCGCTGAAATATCTAGTCAACAAGCTAGTGTTGCGGGGGCGAATATGCAGATGGAGTCTGTTATTTCAAGAATATGATTTTGAAATCATAGTTAAGCCAAGAAGAATGAACAAGGGCCCTGACCACTTGTCGAGCTTGGAACATGGAGAAGAACCCACCAGTTTGGAGGATACACTATCAGATGCACAACTGCTTTCCATTAGAAAGATTGATGACCACTTCGCAAACATAGTCCAGTTCCTATCAACAGGAATAACACCTAGTGAGTATACAATTCCCCAGAAGAAACAGCTAGTGGTGCACGCTACAGACTTTTCACTTATAGTTGGTCAACTATACAAACTGGGACCTAATGAGATACTAAGAAGATGTGTTATGGAGACAGAGCAACCATTAATCCTTGTAGAATCTCATGAAGGCATCGCAAGAGGACACTATGCAGGAAGAACAACTGCACAGAAGGTCCTGAGAGCTGGCCTTTGGTGGCCCACCTTACACGGAGATGCTAAAGATTATGCCAAAGCCTGTGATGTATGCCAAAGAATTGGGAAACCGTCCAGAAGAGATGAAATGCCATTAGCACCACAGATGACCCTACAAGCATTTGAAAAGTGGGCCATTGAATTCGTGGGACCTACAAACCCACTAGGAAAATGCACAGGAACAAGGTATATCATTACGGTGATAGAATACTTAACCAGATGGGCTGAAGCTAGAGTAGTTAAAGACTGTAGTGTAACTACAGCTGTGTGTTTTATATTTGATGACTTAATAACCAGGTTTGGATGCCCCAAGATCCTTATGAGTGATCAAGGCACACATTTCATCAATAAGATAGTTGAAGCCCTGACTGAAGAATTTGCAGTCCACCATCAGAAGAGTACACCTTACCATCCACAAGCAAATGGAACAGTTGAAGCATTCAATAAGATCTTGGAGACAACATTAACGAAGATTTGCATTATGAATAGGGATGACTGGGACTTAAGAGTACCTTCAGTACTATGGGCCTATCGAACCACTTGCAAGAAATTAACAATGCAGACTCCTTTCGAGTTGGTTTATGGTCTCAAAGTTGTTGTCCCGATGGAATACTTGGTACCAAGCTTAAGAATTGTTTCTTTTACAGGTATGGATGACACTGGTGTTGTTCAGGAAAGGCTCGCATAGTTGGTTGAACTGGAAGAAGACAGATTCATTGCAGGATTCCACCAGCAGGTTCAAAAGGAACGAGAGAAGGCATATCATGACAGGCACATCAAGAAGAAGCCACTCAAGCAAGGTGATTTAGTATTGATGTACAATAGTAAGTTTATAAGACACCCAGGGAAGTTCAAAACACATTGGCTTGGACCATATGAGATTGCCTATGTTATAGAAGGAAGAGTTGCGCAACTGAAAACATTGAAGGGAGAATGGAAGGAAGGATTGGTGAATGGGAGTCGACCAAAGTTGTACTATGACAACCAGTTGCCTCAAAAATCTCAGTAAAAGCACGAGAAAAAGGGTCTAAGTACCAGGTGAATTTGAAATTAGGTACCAGACACAGAAAAGACAGTCTGCACAAGGAGGGAGAGGAGGCATAAAGCAGAAACCAAGGTTGCCTTGCGCAGTCCAAAGTTGAAGAAAAACAGAAGGATCAAATTTGAAGTGCCTCGGGATGAGTCATAGGTGAGTGTTGGGGGCCTTTTCGCCCTTGGTTATGGAAGGAAGCGAAGAACAAGGAAGAAAAGGGGAAAAGCGAACTTCACGGGAGACACAGTGACTATCACTAGGTCGAAGTAAGCAAAAGAGCAGAAAAGATAGAGCGAAGTAAGGAAGTGCAAGTCGTTGGATGAGAAGATCAAGGATGACAAAACAACAAGGAATATGGATCGTGTAGAACTCAGCAAGTGAAAAAAACCATCGTTGGATGCTTTGGAGCACCGCACGAAAAGGAAGGAAAGACAGGCTAGCGAAGCCCAGAAAAAAGTGGGTCAAGTTGACCTAGGGTTTTAGACACCTAGGGTTTTGGTCTTTTAGGGTTTTGGCACCTAGGTTTTGGCCTAAGGCTGTCAGTGGGGTGTTGTAATGTATAAATAGAGGTCTAAAGGGCCTAGGTTTTGTTGGTAATTCTGCAGTACAATATTGTTGTTGATCTAGCTATAGTATTGAGAGAGAGGAAGCCTTCTGGTATTGTAAGATCTTTTGTTGTGTGCGGAGGTCAAATCCTACAGCTGGGTGCATAGGAAGAGGAGAGGAAGAGAGAGAAGAAAGAGAATTAGCTAGTTGAGAGCACAAATAAGAACTGTATGCTTGACCTTAATGAATCATAAGCACAGTTTTGTGGATGCAACCCTAGAGAGAGGGTGAACCACATACATATGTTGTTGTGTGTGTGATTGATGCTTTGATCTATGTCGTTGTTATATTGTTACCTACCTTGTTGTATTAGATCGAACTTATAGTTGTGAAGGATAGATCTAGCTTGTTGAATGATAGATGCATGATATATTGCTATTGTAATAGATCCACTTGATATTCCCCGGTTGTAGACATCTTTGTCCTGCAACCCCCTCATAGCTGCTTCGGGTGAGACTACATCTGCTTCGCAAGTGTTGCCGAAACGTCCAGTAGCTAGGGCTTGTTGGTGCGCTCTTGGAGCTGAACCCTGGGTCTGCCCCTGTGCCAACACTCTTTTTCTGGGGGGTTCCAAGAAGTGAAACCTGGAGAAATTGCAGAAAAGACACTGAAGAACATTGTGTACTATCTTTAGACCTTTATTCATTACAGGTAAATAGTTATGATTATTGCAAGTTAGGGTTGTTGACTAATCAAAAACTAGTCACATGAGACTAAAGTAAAATTTGAAGAAAATGCTAGTCTCTTGTTGAGGAAGGCTTTCAGGTATGTAATCATATACACCAGGTCTATTACAGAGTTACAAATCAGATTTGGATGATGAAATTGATGAGGGATTTTGGTTGAGGTACATGTTGGGTACATGGTTGAGACAAGTAGTTGATGAGTTGGCACACACATGAGGTGTCTAGTTGATGATGTTGGTACATCTTGATGAGTCATAGTTGATGAGTAGTTGATGCATGATTGGTACACTTGGTACATGGTGTGAGGCATTTGTTAGTAGTAATGTTGACACATGGTTTATGGATGATGTAGCATACTTGTCTTGGTATATTATTAGAAGCACATATTGATCTTGGTGATGATTATGAATTGTTGTGTTAAGCTTGGTTGATGCACATCTTGGTGATATTGTGCATATGGTTGAGAGTTGTCTTGGTGATTGATCTTGGTAAGTAGATCTGATTTGGTTGATAAAACTGATGAGACATGTTGTTGTGATAGGTTGTTTGGATCGTTTATTGTGACATGTTATTTATACAGGTTTGGTGCTTGGTTGATGCATTTGTTTATGGTAAAAGTTGAGGTACATGTTCATGTATGGTACATGTTGGCATAGGTTATTGGTACAGGTTGTTACATGTTGTTTGGTGTAGGTTGATTGGTACAGGTTTACAGTAGTATATCTCATAGTTATAGTGTGACAGTGGTTCCATCATTCTACTTATATTTCAGGGCAGTTGGACGGGGCAAGGATAGGTGGTTGTAGCCACCTTCCGGTTGTAGCCGGAGAACATAGGGGGTTGTAGCCTCATTCTAGTTGTAGCTAGAGAATTGGGGAGTTGGAGCTTCCCTTAGGTTGTAGCCTGAGAAACTAGGGG
>JZKD02S1796856.1:897747-909686 GCA_000966675.3 Picea glauca
CATGTTCATGTGGTAAACAATACATACGAGAAATAGGTCGCTCCTTTAGAATTAGGATTCAAGAACACACCGCTGACATCAAACACAATCACACTCGTCCCTCAGCTCTCGCAGAACACTAAGATAAAACCAAACATCACATCTGTATTGAAGAAACCAAAATACTTGCCAGGATAGATCACTATCACAATAGGAAATTTAGAGAAGCAATCGAAATTGAAAAACAACCTAATAATCTAAACAGAGATGATGGATGGAAAATTAGTCAAAATTGGATCCCTACCCTAGCCAATATGAATAATTCTAAATATTATTTTATAAACATTGGCCAGTCGGCTCTTTTTAAAATTAAATTAAAATAATTAATAAACAAACAAGTAATTAATTATTAAAACAAATAATTAATTAATTAAACAAACAATTATAATCCTTAAAAATTTATAATTATTGATTTCATTTCAATAAGTCGGCTCCTTACAATAACTTTTCAGGTATTTATATACATGTTATATTCTTTTTCCTTCATTTTTCACAAACGTTTTCCTGATGATGGACCACACTAGTTTGGTCTGAAACGTCGAAAAACATAAAACCTATGCGATGGATCCGAAAGAACTCTCTGAACAAAGGAAGTTGTTGCTTCCAATGAATGTAATTCTTAAAGACATATAAGAAAAAACATTATGTGGTTTTCTCCCACTTTGATTTTCCACATAAAAGCATTGGTGTATTGTGTATGTGTATTATTGCTCATTTCTTCATTGTTTATTTACTCTGCAACTATTGGATGATAATGCTACATTGATATAACACTTGCATTTTGTGGTTAAAAAGGATTAAATTTCTCTATTACTGATTCACCCCCCTCTTAGTAATCCAAAAATTGGTATCAGAGCAGGTTCCTTCAGGAAACATTTTAACCACTCGAAGGAGATCGTGGATTATTCTGAGAATGGAGTACCATGTTCAATGGTTAGAATGGTTTAAAGTATGAGATGTGGAGTGGAAGGACGAAAGTATTTTTACAGGCACATGAGTATTATATTTGGCTATTTGTCGTTAAGGGATATGATAGTTCAAAAAGGGAAAAGACTGCGGCCAAGAAGAAATTAAGAAAAATAACAAAATAGCAATGGATTTGATCTGGGAAGGATTACCTAATCCGGTAAGAGAAAAGGTTGGTAAATGTTCATCAGCCAAAGAACTTTGGGATAAGTTACATGATATATATTCTTCACCCATCATAGATTCAAAAAATACCAAAGAAGATGCAGGTACAGATCAAGAAGAAATATGTTCACCATGTCAAACATATTCAGAAGATGAAGAGTACATAATCAACAGAGGTATGTTGTTTTTCTTTAATTGTGAAAAACGTGGACGTCTTGAAATAGAATTCCATGAGACAAAAAAACTAATTAAAAAGAAAGACAATTATGAAGAAGAATTGATCAATGCTTTAGATGAACTAAGAAAAGAAAGAGAAGAAAACAAGTCACTCAAGAAGGAATTGATGAAACAAAAGGAAAGTGCTCACATTTTTTAAGAAGCCCAACAGGTCATCAAGAACTTAAGAACTCATCTAGAAGACGCCAAAAATATCGAAGAAAATCTTAAAGATCAAAAACAATATTTGGAAGCCAACATAACAGTAAAGGAGGAAGAAGTAGAAATGAGAGAGAAGATATTGACAAAACATCACAAGGAAAGAACTAACAATCTAAACCAGCTTGAGTCAGCATTTGGCCAAGAAGAGAAAATACTCGAAGAAGAAATAATCACATTAAAAATCCAACTTGAAGAAGTGAAAAGAACTTAAGAAGTCATGAATTCTTAGATAATGAAGAAAGAAGAAGAGGTTGAGAAGCTTGAAGAAGAAGTTGTCACACTGAGAAGTAAAATTGTCAAGCTCAACAAGAACGTTGAAGAGACAGAAACATCCACATCAGTTATAAATAATGAAGAGAAGCACTCTAGGTTGCTAGAAAAGAAGAATGAAGAAAATAGAAAGAGTTATCCAGAGGTACTCAAAGGAAGGAATCATGGTCAACCAGAATCTAAGAAAACTATTGAAGATACATCTTCAAGAAGACCATCCATGTTCAAGCCACAAAAAATCTTCAATCATGATCATGATCAGTCAAGGCAGAAATTTAGAAGGACTACACCACAAAGAAGATCATTCACTCCGAGCTATGAAAATTTCTTTTATGGTCATTGTTTTTATTGTACTAATTTTGGACATAATGTTGCAGATTGCAGGGATTATAAAAGAAATGTTCAAGCAAGAAATGCCTATGTGGCCCCACGTAACATTGAATGTTACAAATGTCATAACTATGGACACATAGCTAGTGATTGTAGAAGCATGATCGATACTTCCATGAAATAGAACACCGATATCATATATAAGAAAGTGTGGATAAGAAAACACGAAGAACAGGTGAACAAAGACCAGGTCCCAGAGATCGCAAGATTGGAAATAAAACGAGATGAAGAAAATTCTACAGAGAAAAGGAAAGATGTCAGATACAGAAAGGTTTGGAAAATAACTGAAAGAAACGAAGGATAGATAAATAAGGAACAAGTTCAAGAGACTGTACTTTCAGGTATTGTAATGAAGGATGAATTTGCAGATAGAAGGAAAGAAGTCAGAGCTCAGAGAGATGATGAATATACCAATGAAGTTGATGATGAATACACATCAGAGCAGGAATTGTTCGGAGCCATCCGGCTTAGAGACTCCCAAATAATATGAATAATAGATAGGGGGAGTCTATGCAATAGCTAAGAGAAACCAAAGAACCATCCTACAAGCAGCTTGCAGAGTTTGAGTAGAGATATTTAGTGCATTCAATTAGCAGAAGTACAATATGATAGATTAATCAGTTGTAGTAGTACTTCATGATAGTATAATGACATATGAGTCAAAATTATGGATAGTTATGTAGCAGAGTCTTGGACAGTATGGACAGAGATGGATTCGTAAAAACACTTAGCATGTTTGGAAAGATATATGACAGTGGATGAGAGCATGGATTCCAAATTGACAGATATTTTTTGGACACATGCAATGCATACAATAGTTCACATTTAAAACATAGTAATGCTCATAAACAACAATGACAAAACTCCCTACGAGCTATGGAAAGGAAGACCAACAAATGTGAAGCACTTCAGAGTATTTGGAAGCATATGCTACATCAAAAGAGAAGATGGAAGAATGGGAAAGTTTGACTCTCATGTGTACAAAGGAGTACTTGTTGGTTACTCAAGTACAAGGAAAGAATACAAGTGTTACAATCTGAGATTGAACAAAATTGTGGAAAGCATCAATGTAATAATTGATGAAATAGGTGGACGAGAATCAAAGGAAGAAGAAAATGAATCAGTGGAGCAACTTTACGAAGAAGAAGCAAAAGATGAAGAAGAAGAGGAAGAGGAAGATGAAGAAGATCATAAAAAAGTAGAAGAGAAAGTTCAACAAGTGCCTCCAAAGACACATAGCAAACAAGTACAAAATAATCATCCTTTAGATCAGATTATCAGAAACAAGGATGCAAGAATTGAGACTAGAAGAAGAATCCGTTCACCAGAACAAATTCACCTAGCACTCTTATCTACGATTGAACCAAATAGTTTTGAAGAGGCCAACAAGGATGAATTATGGAATAAGGCCATGAATGAAGAATTGGATCAAATAGAGAATAATGACACTTGAGAAATGGTTCCAAGACCAAGGAAAAATAATGTGATTGGCACAAAGTGGGTTTTCAAAAATAAATTGAATCAAACATTTCCAATCTTGCTTAGTATATTCATTAGGTTTTAGATAGAACCCAAAGTATTTTATCCCTGATTGCAAATCTACTTATGTGTAGGGAAAAATTTGATTGAAGTGTATTTTATCCTCCTCACTTATTTCCACAAAAGAAAATATGGATTTCCCTATATTTACTTGCACTCTATTGGTTAAACAATAGAGATTTGAGATCTCTCTAAGCTTCAATGCATATGTTGTCAAACTATCACAAAAAAAAAAGGATATCATCCACAAATAAAAGGTGTGATATGCCTATGGATCTTCCTACTTTAGTACCTTTAAAAGAACCAACCTTTTTTGCCTCTAACAAAGCTCTTCTTAAACCTTCAACCACTAAATGGAAGATTAAGGGGGAGAAAGGGCAACCTTTCAACAACACATGCACGGGTCTAAAAAAATATGAATCCGATCCATTAACCAACACTACAAATGAAACATAAGAAACACAATTCATTATCTAATTGACAAAGGGAGTGTTGAAACCCAAATGAATCAACATTAGTCTCAAATAAAGCCATCTGACTCTATCATAAGCATTTTAAAGGTATACTTTAATCACCATGGCTATTAATTTTTTAACTTTGATGGAATGTAATGGCTTTTGAGCCACCCCAATAACTTCATGGATTTGTCTCCATGACAAGAAACCAAATTGTTCCTAAGAGATGGACCTAGATAGCAAGGCCTTCACTCTTCTAACAATAATTTTGGAGATGATTTTGTACATACAATTGCATAAGGATATAGGCTTGAATTCTTCAAATGTTGTTGCATTGTCTACCTGACAAATGAGCACAATGAAAGTGAAATTGAAGGTTTCCAATACTCTTCCTATAGATTTGGATTATTCAACAACCCTTAATAAATATTCTTTAAAGATGCCATAAAAACGTAGGACAAACTTGATTTTCCATTCATCTGGACTTAGGCTCTTGTCCCTTTGAAAATAGTGTAAAATATCTCGAAGCTCTTCCTTGGAGACCTCCTCATACAAATTGACATTAATTTCATCTTACACTAAGTTGGGAAATAGAGTAGCCATACTTTACACCTCTGTTATGGATAACCTATCCTCTTCTTTGAAAAGTTCCTTGAAGTAGTCCACCCCAGCCTTTGAATTGTCTTGAAAGCATGTAGCCATCCAACCATATTGTTTCTTTACCTTCCAAATGGTGTGTATAGTTTTCTATGGTTTACATGCTAATGGAAAAACTTTGAATTATCATCGTATGTTTCTTGCCATAATTCTTTACTTTTTAGTCTCTCAGCTGGCTCTTTGCCATCTTGTAATTGCCCCTTCTTGTTCTCCAAAATTGTAACCCTGCCTTTGATAGCCTCATTAAAGAATCTTTCCAAATCTTGGAGATATAAATCCTCCTTTTGTGCTTCCACTTCTCTTAGCTCTCTATCATCCTTTAGGATCCATATCTATCAACCCATGATCATCTAATCTCCTTATAAAAAAAAAATAGTGAGAGGGTCCACTAAAGCAACCTCTCCCGCAATTTAAAAATTCATAAGGGAGAAGTTTAAATCCCCTCCCACTATTATATTTTCAAAACCTAGAAAACTTAGCTTAAAGAAATTTCCCCAAAAGTAAATTATGTCATTGCATGGCCCATAAAGATTGAGGACTAATATCTCCTTCCCCATTTCTTGGGAGTACAAAGATAGCCCCAAATCTGATTCAAACGACCATGAGTGAAAACATGAAAGAAATATAGGCCTCCAAATTGAAATCACCCCCTCTAATCTAGATTTTGAATAATTAGAAATAAACTCCCAACCACATAACAATTTAGCCATCTCTTCATATAATATCGCACCCCCCCTCCCCTCTTCTTTAGTTTCTCAAAGCAAAAGAATTTCAAGATGAAGAGACTCCACTAGCCTCTTAAGAGCATGTTTTTTGGAGGTGCTACCCAGCCCTCTATAGTTTAATGAGAGACAAATCATGAGGAATAGGAACACAAGTTTGGGTTGTTGATCTATAAACGAGGGAATTATAGCCCACTCACTTCACCAACATGGATACTATGTGGAAGTTAACTTATGACCTCTATTCTATGCCTTGTACATAGTTCATTGTCTTTGATGTAGCATGCATAATAGTTAGTCGACAATGCAATAACAAAATGTACCCTTATTGTCCAGTATGCCAATCGGGTCTCTAAGTTTTAGCTTCTGTGCTCAATGCAATTATGAGTGCAATTTATCTGCAATCACCTCTCTACTCACTATTCTTTTGAAGACATGTGAGGTTGGTGTTATTTGTAGGGTTGGTAATGCCAAGGCCTCTATTCTAGATTGGTTCATTCCTCAGTTGCTTGTTTGTAGAGCTAATTGAGTGGACGTAGCTCTAATTGACATAGGTACTCCATATTTGCTTTGAAGTTGAATTTACCTTCTACCCTAAGGATCATATCCTTTGAGATTTATATGTTTTCTTTGAGTGAATTCCAAAAGATGTTTCCAAGTGTCCTTGGAGATATTATACCAAGAATGTTTAAGTGCGAGTCACACCATTGATCAAGCAATCAAAATTTTCAAGCCAATACCAATCTCTAGGCTTATGTAGTTGTGTTGAGAGGAAGTTTATTTTGTCCAGTTGAACCTTCTATTAAGCACATGCAGAAGCTTCAAATCAAACACACTATATACATAATACTATAGCATAGACCAAGATCCAACCTAGACCATTGCCTTACTACTATTATTGATAAGAAAGCCAATGCTCCACGACTATGTTGGGAATCTTATGCCAATTACTGAGTGGGAGCTTATCCAAGACTAGTTGGTATGTGTGATCCAACAAACCATCTATCTATTGCTTCAACATAGTGCTTCACCCTAGAATAAGAAACACATGTTATCTCAATTTTCTCTCAAATGCCTGCATAAATTGGAATAACTTGTCATTTCCTTATTTGTGAAAAGAATATGACATCCCAAACTTTGGACAAATTTCCTACCATCATGTGATTATGATGTAAATCACAAAGTACATCATGCAATAAAGGAAGTACAATTTTCTTGTCTCTTCAGTTTTGACCCAAAAGCATTCATCTTTTAATCGAAACCCCTACAAATGAGTTCAGAAACCTACTTTTGGCAAATGGCAATTTTATGCCTATGAAGGATGAAAATTTCTTCAACTCCTTGATTACCTTACATACACACTCTGATGTTACTTAAAAATAAGAATGTTGGGAAATGAGGATGTTGTACAGGATGGTATTTATGATGCACCATAATATGATTTAATTCCCTTCCCTCTAGTATAGTGGTACCTTTGTGAGGGGACTAATATACATAAACAATTAAGAATAATGGAATGGTATGTTCACTATGATAAGAATTAATCTACTCACACATCCAAAAATAAGGGAACCACATATAATAACCACTTTCTTGAGTGAGGACATGGCCATACGGTTTCGCACGGTCCTCCTCTCAACAATTAGATGATCATATAGTTTGTGGATAATAGTAAACACCCAAGGAGGTAGGGAATTGACTAGGGGAAAGTGAAGTCGACTTAGGCAAATGGGAAAATGACCATGCATAGTGAAATTGTAGATTGTGGAGGAGATATGAGCCTATAGAAAAGAGAAATTCACCCAACAACCATAATTGAACCAAATTAGAAACTCCTACAAAGGTGCACCGACTCTAAGATGACAACCTTTTATTTATGGGCCTATAAATGAATCCTAGGGTGGTATTAATTAAGTTGTTATACTCTCTATTATACAAGAAAAATCAACAATGCAGTAAATCCACAAGTATGATTATATATACCTCTCATTTGTGCTCCCATTATTCATTTGCAGCCATTAAAACCAAAACTATTATATGAATATGCAGATCACAATCACATAGAAATCTCAGAGCAATTCAAGACACAATGGACACCATATTTACTCTGGAAACCCAAATGGCTAAACTAGTTTCAAGTAGATGCTCAATCTATTTCAACAATCTTTGGTTACAATGATTTCATGGCTCTCTATCCTCCTCGTCTCCTTTGACAAAATACCCTTTGAGAATGAAAGTAATGGAATAAATAGAGAGAGTCAAGAAATGGAAAGGACAAAGGGCATGACCTTTCATTTCCCATTCCTCAACCCATTCTCTCCTATTTTATTTTTATTTTTCATTTAATTCTTTGTTTTTCTCTCATTTGTCTTATTCCACTTTTACATTTATAGTGGCTTTAATAGTCTATCCAACCATCATTAATTTCCTAATTTCACTTGCAAGTACTGATTCTTACAACCATTCATTTGTTTGGATCCATTTCAAATCACACTTCTCCATTGAGAGGCTTTTTGGTATCCAAAAGCTCAAAGGAAACCAATCTATATCAATGTACCTTCTGTCCACTTTTTTAGAATGTGGCTTTGACTTTATCTCATGGCTACAACTTTGACTTTGGCTCTGGCTCGTGGATTTAGCTATTGGCTCTAGTTCCTAGCTCACTTATTCCCACAATGCAGAAGTCTACTCACCGACTCTCAGCTTTGAGCGATCTCTAGTTCCAAACTTTGCAATCAACATTCATTTCAATCTATCTCAAACATGGAGATGGTCCATCTTGGTTGTCAATGAAACCAAGTCAAATGTTGGTCTTCTTGTTCAGTGTGACCCCAATAAGCCATTCCATCACATAACAGTTCCATAAGAAGTCATGTGACTACTTTATTCCGCTAGGACAAATTGCTTCATGGAATGGAAACAACTCTCTGCAACCATGCTAATTAAATGACCATCTTACATGCCCCAACACGTTGGTTGTGGCAATCTTGATCATTGGTAAGTGAGTTCATTCATCGATGATACATTCTTCAACTAGCTTGTAATGAAAGAAACGTTAGCCCATGCTTCATATCCTTTTCTACCCTCTCCTACTTCCACCAGACAATTGCTTGCTTTGTTATCGAGGCTGGCTTCTCATGCTGCTAAAACTCCTTAGATAGCTTCTTCTCCCTTGGGATAGAGTTGCAAGAACTCTTCATCCTCTTTACTCTTCAGTCTCCACACTCTTCTCTTTGTTTTGTTTTTGGGGGGGAAAACTATGGATGAAGTCGCCAACACTTCATTTCCTAATGTCCACTCAACTTGTAGTGGTAGTAAAACTTATTGGCATTGTTATAAGGACCGCTTGACATGCCCCCCCTCTCCATGTGCCTCTAAGTTCATTGTTGGATGGAGAAATATTCTTGTCATTCCTCCTTTGAAAGCAATCCAACCTATGGTGTGCGCCTTGCGTCTCCCAACAAGATTCTACATGATGGCCTTTCTTCCCACATAATGAACATACCTTTGAGTACCAACAATTGGTAGTTCTATGGCCTTTATTCCTACAATAGTGACAAATGAGAAATGTCTTGTTTGATGCAGACCTCTTGGTCTTCTTCTGCTTCTTGCCTCGATTGGTTGGTTTGTCACTTCCTCTAAGTACTAGAATAGGCCAAATTTTTGGGCTCTTCCCATCACTCTCTTTTGCAATTTTCCACAAGAAGGATAAGGTGGTAGTGGTCTACCACCTTCATGTATTGTTGCTCTTTCTTTTGATGAACATACCAACTTTTTCATGTCTTTCACCTTCAAAAAATTGGTCTTCATGGTCATGGGATTTTCCCATCTTCCATCAAAACCTAGGCCTTTATGCTTGACCCTAGATGCCACTACAATGGAGCTTAGGATGCCTTACCTTCTCTTGCCTAGCTCTTATCCATCGTAGCCCATATACCATAATAGTTTGGAACCAATTTCTCTAGTGTGCTTCTCAAAAACACCCAAGTGCTCTTGAGAAAAGTCTAAGGAAGGTGAGTTTACGAGAGTTGTCCTAGGTGTGGTGTTGGCTTCAACAATGGCAATGGAAGATGGATTTGTTTTCTGGGTCTCTCAGACAACTACTTGTATCTTTGCCAATGCCTCCTCCTTCTTTTCCAACTCTTGTTGCAACTGAGTCATCATCTGGGCAAGCCTATCCTCTTGCTAATCCATCTAGATGACCTTCTCTCCCAAGTGTACAAGTTGAAATTTGTGCTTGTCCCGATCTGCTATGACAATTGTAAGGGAATCTTGGCATTCAACAAATTGCTTATGTGGCATTGGCAATAGTCTTGTTGATCTCTCAAGGTTCTTTTCCATCTTGCTCATTTTTTGGTTGAACATATGGACCTATTCCTTTAAGTGTTTGTTCTCTTCTTGAAGTTGAGAATTAATGGCCCTTAAGTCTTCCAACCTCTCTTTGTTTGTTTTTCCCATGTTGAGTGTGTACTCTCTTCAAAGTCTGCACAATTGTGTTATGATCAAGGATTCAATTGTTCGAATACCAATATGATCCATAAACGAGGGACTTATAGCCTACTCACTTCACCAACATAGATATTGTGCAGAAGTTAACTTCTGACCTTTGTTCTATGTCTTGTATAGAGTTCTTTGTCTCCGGTGTAGCCTATGCAATAATTAGATGATAATGCAATAAAAAATTGTACCCTTGTTGTCTAGTATACCAATTAGTTCTCTAAGTTTTAGCTTTTGTGCTCAATGAAATTACGAGTGTAACTTCTCTGCAATCACCTCTCTTCTCACTATTCTTTTGAAGGCGTGTGAATTTGGTGTTGTTTGTAAGGTTGGAAATGACAAGGCCTTTGTTCTATATTGGTTCACTACTCATTTTCTTGCTTGCAAAGCTAGTTGAGTAGATAGGACTCTATTCAACATAAGCACTCCATATTTTCTCTGAAGTTGAATTTATCTTTTGGCTTGAGGATCATATCCTTTAAGATTTATAGGTTTACATTGAGTGAATTCTGGAAGCTATTGGCAAGTGTCCTTGGAGATATTATAGTGTGAATGTTTCAACACAAGTCACACAATTAATCAAGCAATCGTAATTTTCAAGACGATACCAATCTCCAGGATTCTATAATTGTGCTGAGAGCAAGGTTCTTTTGTCCAGTTGAACCTTTGATCAACCACATGCAAAAACTTCAATTTGAACACATCGTATACATAATACCATATCATAGACCAAGATCCAACCTAGGCCATGGCCTTACTACTATTCTTGATAAGAAAGCCAATGTTCCAATACTATGTTGGAATCTTCTTCCAATTACCAAGTGGATGCTTATTCAAGACTTGTTGATATTTGTGATCTAATAGGCCATCTACCTATTGCTTCTACACAGTGCTTCACCATGGAATGAGAAACATATGTTAGCTCAGTTTTCTCTTAAATGTCTGCATAAATTGGAATAAATCGTCATTTTCTTCTTTGTGAAAAGAAGGTGATAGCCCAATATTTTGACAAATTGCTAGCCATCATGTGATTATGATGCAAATCACAAAGCACATCATGCATGAAAGGAAATCCCATTTTCAAGTGTCTCCAATTTTGACCCAAAAACATTCATCTTTTAGTCGAAATCCTTGCAAACAAGTTTATAAATCTATAAGCTTTAGTAGATAATAGTTTCAAGACCATAAAGGATGAAAATTTATTCTGCTCCTTGAATACCTTACACACACACTCTGGATATCACTTAAAAATAAGAATGTTGGGAAATGGTGACACAATATAAGATGTGTCACGCCCCCACAGTGTGCCTAGCTGAATCTTGCGATCGTGCACCTCCTGAGGGTGTGCAACACAACACAGTTTCTCACTTGGCTACTTAGCAACACCATGGATACTTCATCCGGACTACACATTTTCATCTAGAACATACCCATACTCTGTTCTAGGCTACCGACGAGTCACACTCCCACTCTAGTACAACTCTTGTATACTTAGACAATTGTTAACATCTTAACACTTAGTCATATACAAGTATACATCCATGAGAAACCAAGTGAACAACAATGGAATAAACAAAAGACATACATAGATATAGTGCGGGTGGAACAAACTGTGCCTAACACCCAGCCAATTCTTTGTTATTGTTGTTAGCGATATTTCTTGCATATGGGGGTAGAACACAAAAGAAGGGGTAAAAACCCACTTATCCAAAGTTTCGGGCAATAATGCGCCTGTGATAAGCAGCAAGCAAGACCGGGCGGTCCAGATTTACGCCCCCAGATCGACGGCGTACAGCAAATT
>JZKD02S1796856.1:930013-950879 GCA_000966675.3 Picea glauca
ACCAGTGTCTAGAACATGCTATAGAATGAGTACACCAGAGCTAGTTGAGGTCAAAATACAATTAAAGGAGATGTTGAACAAATACTACATTTGGCCTAGTGTGTCTCCATGGGGAGCACAAACCTTTTTTGTGAAAAAGAAGGATGGAAAACTCAGGTTGTTCATATACTATAGACAACTCAATAAGATGACCATTAAGAATAAGTATCCCTTGCCAAGGATCGACAAATTGTTTGACTAGTTAAGGGGTGCGACAATTTTCTCCAATATTGAATTAAGGTATGGATACCATCAAGTCCAAATTAAGGATGAAGACATCCACAAAATAGCCTTTAGAACAAGATATGGGCACTATGAATTTGTGGTGGTGCCATTTGGGCTTACCATTGCACCAACCACTTTTACATGCTTAACGAATAATGTACTCAATGAGTTCTTTGATAGATTTGTGTTGGTTTTCATTGATGATATCCTAATACATTCTAAGAGTAGGGAAGAGCATGAAGAACATCTCGAGATAGTTATTCAAGTGATAAGAGAACATCAACTCTATGCTAAGTTTAGTAAGTGTGACTTTTTCCAATAACAAGTCCATTACTTAGGCCATGTTATTTCTAAAGGAGGAGTGGTAGTTGATCCTGACAAGATCAAATCTATTATGGATTGGCCTACCCCAAAGGATCTATATGATATCAGATCCTGTATGGGCCTAGTAGGATACTATAGACGGTTCATAAAGGGATTTTCCAAGATTGGTTGCCCAATCACCTCCCTTGAGAAAAAGGGAGTTAAATTCATTCAGACATCAGAACGTAAAGAGAGATTCCAACAACTGAAACACCTTCTAACCAATGCACTTGTTCTTAAGATTGCAGACCCAAACAAGGACTTCCTTGTGTGTCAAAACCAAAGGAAGGGCTTGGAGGAGTCCTTATGCAAGAAGGACATGTGATTTGCTACAAATCCAGGAAATAGAATAAGCATGAAATCAATTATGTGACCCACGATTTGGAATTGGTTTCCATGGTACATGCCTTAAAAATGTGGAGGCATTACCTCCTATGTAGAATATTTGTTCTTATGACAAACCCTAGTGGGTTGAGATATTTGTTTGATCAACCAAAACTCAATGCTAGACAAGCTAGATGGATGGCTCTACTTAGTGAGTTTGATTTTGAAATCAAACATATCAAAGGAAAATAAAATAGGGTGGTTGATGCCCTTAACAGAAGCATGAAAGTGATTCACTTGGCAATTGTAAGCACCTGTGAAACAGACGTCAAGGAGAGAGTCAAAAGTGCACAAGAAACAGATGCATTTTTCAAGACAGTGAAATCATACTTAGAGCAAGAGCCCACAGGGATGGAGTATGAGGGTTATCAATTGTTGAATGATGGCATGCTAACATACAAAGGTAGGTTGCATATTCCAAACTGTGATGACTTGAAGAGGTTCATAATTAATGAACTACACAAAAGACCATATACTGGACATCTCGGTTATCAGAAAACGATCACATCTACTAGGAAACTATTTTATTGGACTGGACTAAAAAGGCCATAGTTGATTACTTAGCTAAATGTCTAGAATGTCAGCAAGTTAATGCAGAGAACTGACATCCAACAAGGTTGTTGCAGCCCCTACCAATCCCAAAATGGAAATGGGAAACCATCTCCATGGATTTCATCACAGGGTTACCAAAATCAACAAAAAAGAATGACGCCATCATGGTAGTTGTGGACAAACTGAGCAAGGTTGCTCACTTTATTCTCGTCAAATCAACTTGCAAGGAAATAGATATTGCCAGTGTTTTCATGAAAGAAATATATAGACTGCATGACATGCCTAAGGAGATCATATTCGATAGAGATACAAAATTTACTTCAAACTTTTGGAAATCTCAGTTTGTTGGTTTTGAAACAAAATTGCTATTTAGTACAACCTATCACCCTTAAAGTGATGGGTAGACAAAGAGGGTAAACCAAGTGTTAGAAGACATGTTAAGGATGCATGTAATGCATCATCCCGAGAACTGGGAAGACTACCTACCATTGATAGAGTTTGCTTATAACAATGGCTATCAAGAGTCATTGAAGATGGACCCTTTTGAGGCCCTCTGTGGTAGACAATGCAATATTCCAATCACCTGGAATAACCTAGTAGAAAGAATTACAATTGGGCCATATATGCTAAAGGAAATGGAACAACAAGTTGTTCAGATAAAACAAAATATGAAAATAGCTCAGGATAGATAGAAAAGCTATATAGACAGAAAAATAACTCCTCGAGAGTTCAAAGCAGGGGATCATGTGTATCTCCAAGTTAGGCCCATAAAAAGTTCCTTGAGAATGGGATCCTGTGCCAAGTTGGCACCTCGATATTGTGGACCCTTTGAAGTTTTGGATAGAGTGGGACCTGTGGCATATATACTAGCACTTCCTCCCACCACAAAGGCACATAATGTTTTCCATGTTTCGTTACTAAAGACATATGCAAATGATTATAATCATATAATTGATTGGTCTTTGATTCAGGTGGAACTATAGGAGAATTCCTGCCAAAACCACAGTGCATAATAGACAGGAAGGAAACCCCACTTAGGAACCGAACCATTGCATAGGTCAAGGTGTAATGGAGACATTTTGGTCCAAATGAAGCTACATGGGAAATGGAGGATTCCATGAGACAAACATATCCATTTTTGTTTAATTTTGTACATACAGAGCACATCGGTAGGTAGAACATCAAGGACGATGTTCCAAGGGGGAGGGGATTGTAATACCTATGTTTCCCCCAACTTGTAAATGTAACTATAACTTGCCTATAGACTATGGACAGACTGAATATGTGTGGACATTGGAACTGATGAACCTTTTTATTATAAAAGGTAATGTGGATATATATGTATTTATGTTACTAAATAAAATGGAAAGTGTTGCACAACTGTTGAAAGGGGGGGGGGAGGGTTTCCAAGATAGATCATGATGCTACGAGAGAGATGGTGAGAGGAACCAGCAATGGTTGAGATGACCCCCACCAGACTAGTACCTTACTGGATTTAAATTACTTAGACATAGAACAATCCTCTGACCTAGAAATAAATTACCAGTCAGGATGGTAGTTGGGAAGCCCTCCTCAAGAGTTAATGAGGACATGGGGCAGAGTACCCATATGAGAGACTTCATGAAATTACCACGGACTGGGGATTTAGACCCATGCAATATTGTTAAGGAAGGCAAGAAAATAAGGGAGGTCGTGGGCAGAGAGGAGGGCGAAGGAGATGAGTTGAGAGACCATTCTTCCTAAAGGAGAAGAACGCGTGCAACTCTTGGGTTTTGAAGAGAGTTGAGAAACAAGCTCATTCTAGGTGCAATAAGTTGTTGGCAACATTTTCGGTCCAAGTTGATAAATGGGGCTACAGGAAGATGAGTGAGCGAGGAAGCACTCGTTGCAGGCCCCCTTGCTTGGTGAAAATAAAACCAATTTTCGAGTCCCTGTGGGAGTAGGAGAGTGGCCTCTGTCCCTGACTATCGTTGAATAAGTATGAATAATCTCTCTCTGGGCATCATGATCTAGCTAGGGGGTGGCTAGCAGTAAATCCGATCGAGAGTTGTTGTACCTAAGGTTGGGTGGAAACGGGCACCCCCCTCAGCAATTGCTTCACTATCGTGTTTCTTGATAAGTATTCTTATACTCTGTGTACTAGAATTTAAATGTTGGTTGATTGTCTGTCTATGATTAAATTTACATTGTTTGTTTTATCATTGGAAATGTTTACTATTTTTCTATGAGCTCCTTGTATTTGCACGGTTTCAATTTTCCTCTGTGTAGCAGCAGGAGAACTATTAGACATGGATTTTTAGATGAATTTAAGAATAAGATTATGATTTCTATACTTGTTGGAAAACCCTTAAGGAAATTGTCCCAGGGAATGACTTTGTAAAATAAGAGTCAGGGCAGACTTCGCTGGAACACCTCAGTCAGGTTGACCCCTCAATTCATCTTCACAGGTCCCTAAGTTAGAGCTCTGTGGAAGGAGGGCGCCTCCTTCAAACCCTTCGTCAGTGTGACCAAGGGCTCATGTCCACAACCCTGACAAGATCACAACTAAGATTTTGAGAGTGCATCCCTGAGACTCGTCAGAGGATCCATATGAATTGGTCTGTGGAACCCTTCGCTAAGACCGAAAGGAGCTAAGCTATCCTTGGCTTCAAAACTCTGGGAGTTCAGAGCTTTGTGATGCTAGGACTTTACGAACTTTGAAACCAATTGAAGGCAACCTACTTGCGTGGTTACCAACGAGGTTGAATGACCTCTAGCGATTTACTTAACCATGACCGTGGGATCTGTCCCACCATTAATCCCTGACCCGCTTACCATTTACAAAGTAACGAGAGTTGTGGATCTGAGGACGCTTCAGGATCTTTCCTACCCATTGGATCTATGTCGTGGTCATTTTGACGTTGACGACTTCGGGTGAAAAGGAGTGATAAGTGGGTGAAACTATCGAATTTTGAACTAATGAAGTAATGAGGACCATGGATCTAAGGACGCTTCAGGATCTGTCCTGGCTGTGGGATCTACGTCGTGGTCAGTCTGACATTGACAACTCTGGGTGAAAAGGAGTGATAAGTGGGTGAAACCCTTGAACATCAAAGTCGCGAAGTAACACGAATAATCGATCTGAGGACACGTCGGGATCCCTCCTGATCATTGGACCTAGACCGTGGTCAGTCTGATGTTGACCACTACGGGAGAAAAAAAGGAAACCGCACAAAGGAACCCCCCGAATGCCAAAGTTGCGAAGCAACGTAGGCCATAGATCTAGGGATTTATGTGGACCCATCTCAACCGTGGGATATAAGGGGTATTGAAAGGTTTTTGGGGGGAGTTCAAACTTCAGAGCTTCGGGAAAATTCAGAGGAAGGAGAAGCTAGAGACTCCTGGAGGCTGTCGGTCCAGAGTGACGTGGCACACTGATGTCACCTAGGGTGACGTGGACCCATATTCGACAAGCCACGTGTCACCTTGATTTGTGCTTTTTAAAGGTTTTATATACCCATTAGAGCATGACACGTGTCACCTATTGATGGGGCCATGTGTCGTCTCTGCCCTTTGCCACGTGTCATCCCCCTAGCACATGATCGCTTGGCCAAAAGTTGGTGGATTACCTGGGAGTCCAGAAGTTCAGGACTTTAGGAAGATTGAGAGGCTGGAACACTAGTGTTAATTCAACCGAAGGCCCGAACCCACCTGTCCCTGCCTCTATGATTAAATGTGTCGCCATGCTTAAGTGTGGACCCTTCGGGAGTCTGGGAATTCAAAACTCCGGAGGGTTGGAGTGGTGTGTTTGGATAAGTTGCGAGGGTTGAAAGTCGGAGCCACGTGGCAGAATTTCGTGGTCTCGGGACTCTGAAGCTTATGTGAATAGACAAAAGGGCGTTCAACACCGAAACCCTTTAAACATGTGCATTAAACGAGGGTGAATCCCACCATTGGATTTAACGGTGGATGGTTTTCCACCATAGATGTAGGAGAGCTAGGGAACTCAAGGACTTTGAGGAACATTCCTTGTAGTCATTTCCCCCCCCTCCCCAGCCACCATGCCATCGCTAAAGGGTGACACCCTTGGTCGATACCATGCCAGGTGAGATAGCATGGAAGAGGGGAACTTCCATGGGTGCCACGTGGCCATTGGCCAACAATGACTAACGAGCTTCAGAATAGCATAACTCCCAATCTAGAGCTCAGATTTGAGCATGGTAACAGTCGTTGGAAGGCTCTTGACGAGTAGATGATATTGGAGACTTCAGGAAGAGGATTTGAGATGATTAAGAAAGTCGAAAAAAAATGATGCCCCATCCCTTAAAAAGGTACTTAGGGGTTGGGTGTGTTACATAAGTCCGCAAAGGGGCGTGGTCATTCATTTGGGAGACTGGGTCCATGAAGGGGCACAATGATTCGATTGGACACATGGTTTTGTGAAGGGGTGCGACACCCCTAAAGGACGTGATGATGACCTTTGGAGTCCCTATAAGAGAACAAGGGTGCACAACCAAGGAGGGAAATCTTGGAAGAGGAGCTCTGGAGTTCTGAGGCATGCTTAGATGAATAAGCGTGAGCTCCCTCAAGGAGCCAAGTTGCTCCACTTGGGATGACTTGTGTAGCCTTGAGTTGGATTCAATGGACAGAGTTGGGTGAGCTTCTTTTCAACTAATTTTGGGGAAGCCTAGAAATGTAGGTCTGTTGGAAGCAGAACTGAAATATGTGAAGTCTGTGGAAATGAAGAGACAACAATTCTGCGGTTGAAGGCACGTTTGAGGTGCATTGTAGGAGGTCACAAAGATGATTGTGACATAGAGTCTTGGTGATGAATCTACATATGAGTGTCTTGGTGAGGTGAGATAAGTCATTTGACTCTGCCTAAGTTGTAAATCGAGTTGATGGTGCTCGTGTTGTAACTATTTTGCAATGACAAAGACTTAGCCAAGAGTTAGGCACAATTCGTGTTGCCCACATTATTTCTATGTATGTCTATCATTTTTTTCATTGTTATTCTCTTAGTTTCTCATGTTCATGGATGTATGCTTAAATATGACTAAGTGTTAAAGTTGTTACAATTGTCTAAGTATACAAGAGTTGCACTAAAGTAGGAGTATGACTTGTCAGTATCCTAGAATAGATTATGGGTATTCTCTAGGTGAAGAGGCATAGTTCAGACCGAGTATCCTTGGTGTTTCCAACCAACCAAGTGAGAAACGTCGTAGTGTCGCACACCCTCAAGAGGTGTATGATTGTAAGGCACACTATGGGGACGTGACATGATGTTTTTTATGATGCACCATGATACACTTTAATTCTCCTCCCTCTAGCATAGTGGTACCTTTGTGAGGGGACTAATATACATAAACATTTGAGAATAATGGAATGGTATGTTCACTATGATATGAATTAGTCTACTCACACATCCAAAAACAAGGGAACAATATTCTCACTATTAATGAACACACCAAAGAATGATTTGAATTAATCTACTCATGCATCTGAAAATAAGGGAATCACATATAATAACTGCTTCCTTGAGTGAGGATGTGATTGTACGATCCCACTCTTAGTAATTAGATGGTTATACAACCTATGGATAATAGTAAATGCCCAAGGAGGTAAGGAATTGACCAAGGAAAGGTGAAGTCAACTCAGGTAAGTGTGAAAACAATAAGGGAGAGTGAAAGCGCAGATTATGGAGGAGATATAAGCCCACATGAAAGAGAAATTTACCCAACAACCATAATTGAACCAAATTAGAAACTCTTGCAAAGGTGTAATGACTTTGAGATGACAACTTCGATCTTAGGGCTTAGAATTGCATCATATGATGGTAGTAATCGAATTGTTAGACTCTCTATTAGATAAGGAAAATCAATAATGTAGTAAATCCACAAGTGTGTTTATATACCTCTCATTTTCACTCCCACTATTCACCAATAGTCATTAAAACCATAACTAAAATATGAATATACAAAGCACAATCACATAGAAATCCAAAGCAATTCAAGACACAATTGACACCATATTTACCTTGGAAATCCAAATGGGAAAACTAGCTTCGAATGGATGCTTAGTCTACTTGGGAAATATTTGGTTACAATGCTATCATGGCTCTCTATCCTCCTCATCTCCTTGGCCAAAAGACCATTTGAGAATAAAAGTAAAGGAAGAAATAGGGAGACCTAGGGAACGGGAAGCCCAAAGGGAATGGCCTTTCATTTCCCATTTATGAGCCTATTCTATCCTATTTTATTTTATTTTCATTTAATTCTTTGTTTTTCCCTTATTTGTCTTATTTCAGTTTTACATTTACAATGGCTTTCATAGTCTATATGTCCTTCAATAATTGCCTAATTTCACTTGCAGGTACTGAGTCTTACAACCATTGGTTGGTTCAAATTCAGATCGATTGCTCCAAGGACCCCTTTAATTGATAGTTGTTTACTTAACTGGACTTCAAGATGAGCCTTCTCTTGGACTAAGGATATATGGGATTTTCTTCCCCTATTCCCCTTTTTACAACCCTTAATGTATGATTGACACAAACCTCCAACAACACCCTTGTTAATTCCTAAAAACCCTCTTTTTGTTGTCCCAAAAATATCTGCCAGCCCTATCAAGCCGACTCTTGATACCAAAAGGAGGCTTTAAATATGGGATATTAGGCACAACCAAAACTTAAATTAACAAGCATGGTCTCACACAAAATGGAACCTAGGTTGCTAGAATGAGTCCAAAGTGACGAAAACCCCCTCCACTGGAAACCTTGAGATCTCCAACATTTCTAGTTGTAACCCCATACAAACTACTTATAGACCCATAAACCATACTTGCACCCCTGAAATCAGGCAAAAATATGCTCAATGGGAATAAATTGTTTATACACATACCTTGAAGTGGCATGGATGATGTTGGTCGAGAAATCTTCATGAATATAGCCAACTCTAGGCCTTCTTCAAACTCAATATATGATTACTTCAGTGCATCCTTCGAAATAGGTGGAACCACAATAAATTCCCCTTTTCCTATTGCATCACCACACCTAGAGCAAACTTCTTTAGTGTTGTTTGATCCCACACCTGCATGATCTTCCGCTAAAGCTTTTCCTCATGTATCCCCTGGACTAGGACCCTTAGAAACCTCCTTTGTAGGAGCTACATTCTTCTAGATTTTTTGGCTAAAAGGCATATTGCAATTTTGAACCAAATATTCCTTGGATGGGGTGTCATGTTGATATGTGGCCACATCATCTGCTTTCCCACTCCCGACCTCCCCTTCCTGCCTCGAGGTTGATGAATGACGATGCTCATTTAATTCTGTTCAACCCGCTCTTACAACCCATATCTCACTGGATTTTTTCGAGGGCCCTCTCCCATGTGCGGGCATTGGTTTTTGTTTCCACCTTGTATAGTCCATTAATGACTCTTGTTCATTTATTGAGGTTCTTTCTAGGATTTTCTCTCTACATTTCTCTTTCATTCTGGTCCATCTCCATCCACAACACCCTGCTCCATTCTCTATGGTGTTTCCTCCCTGGTCTATCGTGGTCGACCCTCCCTACTCGACTCCCATTCTCCATAATTATTGTTGGGTTCATGCCAAGAGAATACGACAAGCCGAAGCGGGCTGGTAGTTGTTTTCCTGGCCTCCATGGTCGCGGTCATAATCTCCCTAGAGCGTCTGGTTACAAGTGTTCTTGCCACACATGCATGGAGCACATTTCTTCACCTCCAATCATAATTGTTGATGAAATCCACCCAACTTCCACTCCTTCTACTTCCTATGATCTTCCCCTGTCCAATCTTGGGACTGCACATGCACCTAATCCCTAGGTGCAAAATCCTCCTTATCTCAGGTTTACAGACATTCAATGTGACCTTCTTTTGGAGATACGCAGGGATAATGACGAACATAGGTTTCGACAATAATTGATGGCGCAAAAGCTGAATTGGCTCATGGATTCAAGATTAGTGTACCCACAACAGAGACACAATACAAAGAATCTTCTTCAATCAATCATTGCTCCAAAGTGGCTTGAATCATCCAGGCATGCTTTTCCTAGCAATCCTCATAACAAATAGTTTGCATGAGCTGTTCTATTTTGATTCTAGTATTTTCAGTTTGCATAGCAAGATCTCATGGACTTTTGTTTGGCATGCTCGTAAACATTGCTTCAACTATGTAATAGTGTCTTTTTACAATAATTTTGGACAAGTTTTTTGGAACTTTGACACCTGGTTGTGGGGCTGATTTCCTCTATTGCCGGCCTCACCACCAGTGTCATGGAATTATGATGTAATTTTTTTACTTTGAAAGGTAATACATAATTCTAACTTACAAAAAAATAAATTGAACCAAATATACATACAAGTGGCTTTAGACGCATTTGAAAGGCACCCCCATATAATCCAAAGGATGCGAGATGGAATAATTTTATTTTTGGAGGATCAAATCAATAATTATCCCTTCTCTTGGGTCTATCCTAACAAGAATGCGAGTTATTGATAAGTTACACGAGGATAATAAACTAATATTTGTCTCATAAAACATCCCTAGAGAGTTCTCAATCTCTTTGAAGATTTGAAAAGACCAAAATTCCATCGGAAGGCCTAGGGGCTTAACCCAATTGGTCATAAGATCCATCTTTTTTGAACAAGCATCAATGAAAGGGGTCCACCTTTTTAGATATAACATAACTAAGCCCCATCTCCAACAATTTTCCAAAAATTCTTCACATCGAGAATGGATCGAAGGATAAACCCCATCCAACCCTAGACCAAAACAAAAAACTTTGGCAAATACCCAAACACCAACTCCCAAGTCTCAAGTAGCCTACCCTTTAAACTGGATCCATTCATTCTATGTCCTTGAAACCACCTATCCATAGAAGAATCCATCATGTTCACAACCTCATGCATCTTTATGTCTTCCCCCAACACCAATGTAACCAGGGTTGATTTTTGTTTGACACAATTTTGTTTTGAACAAAAGGAGCTCTTGAAGTTGTCACTCCTTCCACTTGTTCACCCAAAGACTTTTCACTTGGCCTTGAAACTAAGATAGATTTAGGGGTTTCCCTCTTCACAGAAGAAGCCTTGGTCGATTGTGTGACTTCACCCACCAAAGCTTCATCACCTTGAACTTCTACTTGGACACCAAATAAAGGACCTAAGACCTTTGTAACACTACAAATTGTGATCTCCACCTATGGAGAGTTGGCTATCCACAACAAATTTGCTTGGGTGGGGTTTTTATGCACATACACTGAAGTTAATCAACTCACTACCCCATTCAATAAACCACAACAAACAGATGCAACACCAAACTCACATTGAACAACTGTAGACAATGTGGGAAATGAACCATAAGGATAACCTATGAAAAAAGCTTGCAAAGAATCTCACCTCTTGAAAATATAGTTGAAAGGAGAAAATTTGGGGAAGATGATGGCTTAGAATCATATAAGAATGGCTTAACACCATCCTACTTATTCACCTGATCGATAACAAACCTAACCAATGAGAGCTCACACATACTTACCAACGGTGTACATGAGCAATAAAGGGAGTTGACTTGCTCACATGAAGATTGTACTCCCTCGTGGAAACCCACTTTGCTTGCATAAATTAATGTCTCCCCCGTAGATGAATAGGACCCTAGATGATTTGAAATTTGTTCACCAATGGAAGCAAGAGGAGGCCCATTCCATGGCCTCAAAGACAACCATATTTTCTATCCTTCACAAGAAACAATGAATAATTGACCTAGTCAAGGTCCACCACCTTAGAAACCCCAACATCCACTCCTCATTTCCTTTGCAAACTTTGTTGATAAAAAATTTCTCTTATATCGCGATGATCCCACCTAGGATAAATGGGACAGATCTTTCAATTGTTACCAAATAGGCACACCACACTATTCCTTGAGCCAACTTAAAGATGAGAACTACAAGACACAATTTTGTGCAGCTTGACATCTAATTCTCTCTTCGTCCCCTTTATGGACTAACCATTGAAGAAAGTGGTTGTGTAGATGACAAAATATTGGATGGGACCATTTGGTTTTCTGTTATACAGAACCACCCAACCAGTGCCAAAAAAATAAAAGATTATTGTTCTACATTGAAAACCAATGGACCGAGAGTCTTTTTGATAATTGCTTGTTCAATGTCCAGGAGTTCATACAATCCGTAAGGGACGGTCCAGCCCAAGTGAATCTTAAATTAAGTATATGAGCACATTTTGCCCAGACTGATTTTGCAAAGGTACACTCAATGAATAAGTGGGAGTTTTCTTTCGCATTTTGTTTACAGAGATAGAAAAAACTCGGGCCTACCCAACCTTTCATTTGTAATATGTCCCAAGTTAATATTCCGTTGTTTACAACCAACCAAAAAATAAAATTATCTTCAATTGTAACTTCCATTTCCAAAAGTGAACCTGCCAACCACGCCAAACCAGGAGCTCTTGAGTAGATATAATGGCATCGGAAACGTTTTTCACAATTAAGTCGCCGGTTGAGTTACCACCCGTCCAAAGCTGTGAGTCTTTAACATTTGTGTGGAGAGTGACCCCAACTCTATTTAATTCCGCAATATAGCTTTCCCAATCTGAAGAAAGAAACCCTGTCAGCTCCAAGTCCACGCTGCTCTTCCACACCTCAGTCAATGTAACCGGATCCCTTGCCACCGATGCTTGTGCTAGGATAGTAACCTGTTTAAAAGGCCTATCGCCAAGACCGAGAATCCGATCTCTCCCAATATTTATAAGATGACTTGCGCCAGGACGCCAATTGAGCCAATGATTTATAATGGGAATCGTGCGGGTAAGACTGGACCAGATCCTCGAAGCAAAGTTGATGAAATGAGATGGCTTTCTAAGCCAATTGATTAGTGTAGTATTATGCAAATATTTATCCATTAAAACATGATGCCAAATACTTTCATGATTTAGGACCCTCCAAGGTGTATTTGTATTCAAAGCTCTATTGAAATGATACAGATTTTTAAATCCCCAGCCCCCATTTTTTTTTGGTCTGGATAAGGCCTCCCATCTGCATAAATGGTAGTGCTGAAACTCAGAATGACCATTCCATAGAAAATGGAACATCACTTTTCTAATATTTTTTATAACTGCTCGTGGCAAGGCTTCCATTGGCATCCAATAGACATGTTGGCCTTCCAACACTGTTTTGACCAAGATATATCTACCTCCCAGAGACAGCCACTGGTTACACCATAAACCAACTTTCTTTATTAATTTGGACACTAGCCAGTCCGATTCAATTGCACGTTGAGACCCTGTCTTTAGGAAGTATACCTGATATTTGAATATGAGAGATAGAGCACTAAAGGTATAAGGGAGAATAGATTTGAAAGGGGCCAATTCATCCTATGTGAGGCCTTCATAATGGACAATGGTCTTTGTATGATTAATTGAAAGACTCGATGCTTTGCAGAAAAGACATATAAGTTTGACTATTTCCTTCCATTCAATTACACTTGCCCTTGACATAATGATAACATCGTCCACAAACAAAAGATGTAAAATTTTAATCAGTCTTGATACTTTTATACCCGATATGGTTCCTCCCTCCAAGCTATTCTTCAGTAATAAGCTGAGACCTTCCATCACTTATATGAAAAGCAAGGATGATAGAGGGCAGCCTTGCTGAACTCCTCTGCCACTTCTAAAAAAGTCTGTAGCCTCCCCATTAATTAACACCGCATAAGAAGATGATGTGATACATGAAATGATCCAATTTGTCATTTGGATCCCCACACCAATTTTTAGAAGGATCAATCATAAATGGTCCTAGTCAATACAGTCGTATGCTTTCCTTAAATCCATCTTTAAAACATGAGCTTTCAATCTTTTCTTTTTTATGCTGTGTAGACTCTCATGAGCGGTGCCTATGGCATCTTGAATATGCTTGCCTTTTAAAAATCCCATCTGTTCAAAGGAGATTGACCTCGAGAGAAAGGGTTTTAACCGATTGGTGATAATTTTTTATATTACCTTGTAACACAAATTGCATAATGAAATTGGTCGGAAATTGTCAAAAGTTGATGGATTATTAGCCTTTGGGATTAAAGTCAAGAAAGTAGAATTTAGGCCTCTCGCGATAGCACCTGGTCTTCGTGTTTCCTCCACCACAGCAAGGAGATCTTCCCCGACTAGATCAAAGAAGAAAATGAAAAACTCGGTTGTCCACCCGTCCGGGCCCGGGCTTTTTTCCTTCTTAAAATGAAACACAATCGCTTTCAACTCCTCCAAAGTAACAGGTGTGAACAAAGAACTAGACTCCTCATCATTAAACATCTGTGGAAAGAATTCAATTAGCTTGCATTGTTTGGTTGTATTCAGAATAGTCGGAGCTTTGTAGAAGTCCTTGAAATATTTGACCACTGCTTCCTTTATAATATCATGTTCAGTTACAATGTCACCGTTCCCACTTTTGATTTCCCAAATATGTTTCCTGACTCTATTGTAGCTAGTAAATTTATGAAAGTATTTTGTATTGTTGTCCTCGCTGGTCATCCAGAGAGCCCTGCTACGTAATCACCATTGTTCTTCCTCACCCCTTAATATCCCATTCCTTTCCAATTCAAAATGCCGAAGAGATATAGAAGCAGCATGATCAGTTGGATCACCTCCCAGAATTTTAATTGTTTCCTTAATGTCTGATTCGAGCGATAATAGCTTAGCTTTTTTTCTGATCAAATTCTCTTTATGCCAAATTTTTGTTTGTTTTTTCAATTCTTGTAATTTCTGGATGATCCTATTTTGTCCACCTCCTTCAGAGAGGAAAATTGGGTCACTCTAAACCTTAAAGACTAGATCCACAAAATCCTTATCATTGAGCCACTATGCATTAAATTTGTAGGGATAGATTTTATAAGCAGGAGGTAATTCCAACTGTAGTAGAACTCGCGCGTGATCTGAGATAAATGGGAACTCTACCCATGATTTGTATAGTCCAATATTGGTTAAAAGACCTTAAGCAACCAAAAACCTATCTAATCTCCTTGCAACTGCTCCTTGACCAATGCGACCGTTTCTCCAAGTCGGTACCACTTTGGCCGACTTGATGTCAATCAACTTGTTGGCAGAAAAGAGTTCTCTGTAATAATCCTCTGAAATTCCAGTCCCAGGAGACCCACCCCAGGCCTCGTCTGAAGAAAGAATGATATTTAAATCCCCCGCTATGATCAGGTTTTTGATAGATAATATACCACTTTCTTCCAGTGAATTCCAAAAAGTTTTTGATCCTTGCAAGGTCCATAAATATTTAGTAGCACTAAATTCCGATTATTAATTAAACTCTTTCCAAAGCAAATAAATTTGGGTCCCAAGCAACTAATAGACCCCCGTAAGTACCCATTGAATTAACTGAACTTGATACCCATGATGGACGAAAAAGATGAATAAAATCCCTTGCTTTCTGCTCGTTTACCAATGTTTCTTGAAGGAATATGATATCAAGACGGGTATGTTCCAAGAGTCGACGAATTGAGGCAACTTTGAGGGTGCCTCCTATCCCTCTTACATTTAGGGATACTAACAACATCACTTTGCCCTCGCCAGGGCTTTCATCGCTCTAAGAGGCCCACTGTCAGTGGTGGAAGGGACAGACTCAACTATCTGTAATGTTTTTTGTGCCAACTTTTTCCGACTACTTCGGGTTTTTAATGGAGAGAGTTCTATACCTAGTCCCCTCGACTAGGCGTAGTCTTTCCCATCCCTCACCGGATGAGACTTTGAAGTAGTTGCCTCCGAGAGTGACAAAGGATCATGGAGTGCCTTCCCTTGGTAGGTAGGCAATTTAATAACATCCTTATTATCCTTAATGAAGGGAATCAAAGAATCAAGTACTGTGTTGAAAGAGGACTCGTCCTCCTTGGGTTCTCTATAACCAGGCTCCATGACTGTGTCAGTCAAAATAGGAGAGGAAGGGGAAGGTTTCTTACACGGTTTCCGAGAGCTAAACCGTTGTGGTAGAGAATTATGAGAAGTCCCTGTGGGAGTGCTTGATGGTAAAGTTGGGAAATCAGTAAGTGGGCATACAAAATCCATTTTTGGGGGCAATAATATTCCAGAAAAGGGAGCCGAGGGCCCCTTAGCAGGAGCGTTTATGCCTAAAACCCCTTCCGAAACATCCTTGGCTAGAGAAGTAGTTGATATTAACCATCCAGAATTCTCCATGGCATCCCTTTCCCAATGTGTTAAGGAAGAGAAAAGTGAAGGGTAGTATAGCTTCAACTTACCTGTAAGTGAAGTCGCCTCTTCCAATGGAGGTCCATGCTCAACATCAAAATGAATGGGAGCATCCCCAAATGAGTCCACTTCATTCATATAATTCAGAGGATCTTTACGTAGGAGTGTTTCTTCAGACTTTTCATCCGAAACCTTACCACTACAGTCACGTCGAAGGTGTCCGGTACAACAACACCAACTGCACTTGAATGGTATACCTTGATAGTCTAATCCTTGTTTTATATGACGACCTCGCCAATCAATATCTAACAGCTTCGGGAGCCCACCATGTATATCGACTTCCACTAAAATTTGTCCGACTTTTCTCGTTGAGTTTACCAAGGTTGACTTGTCCAGTGTGATAAATTGACCTAATGCATCACCTACTGCCTTCAAAGCTCACTCGTTCTAGAAGTGTATAGGTAGACCTGACAATAAAACCTATAAATGCCTTGGTTGAAAATGCTCTGTCTGTGGATCAAAAGCCACCCTCCACCTCTTCAACATTAAGCTACTGCCGCCCAGAACCCAGAAGTTGTTCAACAATAGAGATGCATCCTCTGGGGTTTTGCATATGAAACCCATCTAACCCTTTGTGAGATAGAGGATCTCAGGAACATACCCAATAATAGGCTTCCGGTTTGTCACAATCCACTCATAAACATGACTAGATGCGAAATAGGAGTATGACAGTCTCCCTACCAAACCCCAAAGTGCCAGTCTACATGTCTCTTCGAGACCCACATCCATCCTCAACACCATCCTCCGAACTCACTTGTTAGCCTTCCATACCCTCTTCCGAACCCCAGTCTGATTTGAAAATTTATGAGTAAACCTATTTCTACCAGCAGATGCACCACCTTTATCCCCCAGACTAGGAAGTAATATCGTCCCCGGTCCATGCGAAGGAAGAGTGGTGTTTGTATCTACAGGTGAACCAACCAAAAAGATTTTAGCTGAGGTATTCGAAAGTATCATGGAGCAAATAGGAGAAGTTGTCAAAGACTGAGTAATAGTGTTTGGATAGTGGGACAACAGAGTAGATGTGTGAAAGGATGTGCTAATGTTTACACCCAATGAACCTGTCTCCTTGAAAAGACCTCCCCTATGCCATTCTGCCTCGTCCTCAAGGTTCATTAGTTTCATGACGTCTTCTATTATGTCAACATCTGCAACCGAAACCATATTGCTAACCCATGTTAAGCACTAAGCTGATGAATAAATGAAAAATTTAAGTAAGGATAATGGAGCCAATCCCCAATGTTTGGTGATATCACTCGCACAAATCACAAGTAATGTCATTAAAACAATCTCTCTAGGAATATCTGTGTAATTAACCACCACTAAGTAGGAAGGTAACCGCCAAAGAAGAGAAGGTTCAGTTACCAAAAAAATTAAAATAATAACTTGGGGCCTGAGATCAGAGAAGCCGAGTACTCGTCAAAAGCCTGCCAGAAACACTAAAGGCACAAAAGGAAAGGAGGAAGTAGAAAAAAAACCTAGTAAGTTCAAAAACCGCCCAAACTAAATCTTTAACTCCATAACTCTAACCAAGAAATATGAAGAAACACTTCGATTAAACACTGCCTGTTGTTTGTCCATACTCCTGGTTGTCAAAGATCCGCCATTGATGGAACTCAATATTCCCTCCCTGTTGCAATTTAAATTCCTCTCTAGAACCAGTCCGCATCTCACCACTTGCTTAGAAACGCTCGAGTGTTTTGCAATCATTCTACTTGTCTTCTTGTTACTCTTGTTTGTTTGTTTTAAATTGCATTTTATAGATTGCCGAACTTTCTTTATTTATTTTACTACTACATTTGGTGAAGCATATCCTTCTATTTTATTTTAGTACCGTGTAACATTGTAGTTGTAACAATAACATATGAGCAATGATGCGTAGTGAAGTTGTGGTATTTTCACCTTCTATGTTGAAACAATATCTCATTTACTTTCATCAACTGATTGGGTGTGTGGGATATTCAGGTTAGGTCGTTTTGTTTCTTTTTATTTTGTGAAACGGAAAAAGCAGAGCAGAGCAAATAGAGAATTAAGCAGCTCAGAGCAGAGTAAAGAGAGAATTAAGCAGATCAGAGCAGAATTAAGCATATTCGAGCAGAGCAGCGCCGAGGTTTGTTCATTTTTTATTGTTTTCTCTATCCACGCAGAAGAGGCGTTCAGGGTTTGATTATTTTGTACTGGCAGGTAGTTGTAGTTGGGTATGGGATTTTACTGTTCCCGGGTCTGAGAAAAATATTGCTATGCTGCCATAATTTAAGAGCATCCCAACAACCTATATCTTGCAAAGAGCGAAAGACACAGATCAGAGTGGACCAGTGCCAAGGTAGGTGTGTCTGATCATCATCTTTTATCTATTTTTTCTTTTGTTTGTTTGTTTGTTTTGCCATAGCAAAATAGCGGTTTAGGGTTTGATTAGTTTATGCAGGCAAGTAGTTGTAGTTGGGTATGAGATTTTACTGTTCCTGGGTTTGAAAAAAAAGATGACAGTGCTACCATAATGTCTAGCCATCCCAGTAGTTTATATCTTGCTTTGCTGCCATTGCAAAGCAATATATCTCTGTATGTACGAGACTTTTACATCACTTGTATATCACCATGAGAGATATTCTGATTTACTTCACACCCATTAGCAGTGAGAGTTTTAACTCATTTCTAGCATTAAATTACCTATATATAATTTCATGCCATCTATATTACACAAAACCTAAAATGAATGCTTGCCCTTACCATCTATATTACACAAAACCTCAAATGAATGTTTGCCAGGCTTCTTTGGAAATCTCTCTTTGGTTTATAATTTTGAGTTCAGCCAATCGGTTCTCCTTATTTTTTGCTCTATATTTTTCACATTGTTGTTGTAGTCGTTTCACATTGTTGTTGTAGTCGTGTCATGGGATTTATTTTTATTTGTAAGTGGTAAAAGCTCCTTCAAAGTCATCATTGTTAGCCATGGCTATGCCTATCTTTCAAGATCTCGCTCGCCCACCGAGGCAAAGTTAATTATCATTTATCTTTCTAATCACAATTTTTATATCATAGGCAATAAGAATAGATTGTTCATTGTGATAAGATTCTGTCGATTATTAACATGGATTTTTGGGTTTTTGACCATAAGCTTGCATATTTTAATACTGACAGTGACATTAAAAGGTACTATGTAAAACAATCGTTAAACTCTCACATGCATAGATTGATCATTTTGATAAAATTCTGTCAATTATTAACATGTGTTTTTGACCATATGCTTGCATATTTTACTACCTACAGTGACATAAACTCACATGCATAGATTGCTCATTTTGCTAAAATTCTGTTAATAATTAACATAGGTTTTTGACTATAAACTTGCATACTTTAATACCTATTGTGACATAAAAATTTACTATGTAAATTAATCGTTAAATTCTCACATACATGGTTTTTTTGATGTTATGATCTGTTTGTAATTTGTTAGTCTGCATGCTTTCTCTCTTCTGTTTTTTTGTAAAATCCCACACGGGTATTTATTCTGACAAAAGATGGTTTAGGAGACTTTACCTGCACCAACAACTGTAGATTTTTGAGGAACTAGAAGGCTGCCCAACAGGTCTGTCTTTGACCTCTTGTTGGGCTCTAAGTTTAGTTATCCAAATCTGTCCTTGCTGTTGTTTTAGGACAGCAAACAGGTCTGTTTAAATCTGCCAAGAAATCTGTCTTCAACTGATGGTTATATGCTCTTTTAATTTGCCCTTGCAAGTGGTTTTAGTAACTGAATGTTAGCACATGCAAACCTCAAAACATATAGCACTCCTCTAGGATCTTTACAACTCCTAATGTTAATTTAAACACTAAGCATACATGAGATTTGAACACAAGTATTTTTGGTCAACATGACCCTGGATAAAACCCCCCGGGGAAAACCAGTTTAGAGATAGATGTATATATTTGGAGATCTCAAAGCATGAGTACAATAAGGAAAACAAATACAAGTGAACCTGGTACAATAGCAACCAAACTTGGATGCTTTGGAGTCCCTTGTAGATGTGCCTGCTAGCTCATGAACAAAGGCGCCCTTTGCCTTTGTCCTTCTAGCTCATGAACAAAGGCGCCCTTTGCCTTGGTGCGCCCTTCTTCTCTTGCTAAGCCTTTAGCCTCTTTCCCTTGTGCTTTGCCTTTGCCTTTGCCCACTTGTAGATGCGCCCCCTTGAAGAAACTTTGTTATGTTTGGTGAAGTTCTTGGACAAGTGCGCCCCCTCTCTTTGGTGCGCCCTCCTCTTGTCCAAGCTCCAACAAAAGCGCCCCTTTGCATTGGATGCACCCCTCTCACACAAACCCTTCTTCCACCTAGTGCACCCTTCTCCAAGCCTTGAAACCTCCTCAAGCAAGTGCGCCCTCTTCCTAGAATGCGCCCCTTGCCATATTTGTGCGCCCCTCCACCTAGAATGCACCCTCCTCCATGGATGCACCCTCTCATGCAAGCTTGCGCCCTCCTAGCTCAAGAAGCCAAGCCATCACCCTTGTGCGCCCTTCCTCTCCTCAAGAATGCGCCCAAGAGCCTCCAAACCCTTACTCTCTCATTCTCTTCACTTCCTTTTCCTCACCTAAATCTCTCAAGCTCAGTTGCCCGAAACGAGGAAACGTTTCCAAGTTTCCGAACCTGTGACGGTCCGAAACAGGCCCCCCAAAAATGGACACGTTCGGATTCACGCCGGGGGAAATGCCGACAACAAAAAAAAAAAAAAATATATATATATATATATATATATATATATATATATAAATTTTTAAATAAGACATTATATTGCAAGAAAAACATAATGATGCAAAAAAAATGCAATAAAAAAACGCAATAATGATGCAAGAAAAACATAGAAAATGCAAAAAAAAAAAATATTTGACTGTTTGGGGGCCCCATGGCCCCCTTTTTTTTTCGTATTTCGCCTCAAAGACGTCCGAAACGCCAGTCATACGGGCCGGTATGGTCAGGAAACACCGTACGGTACGGTCGGGGGTGTTTCCTGGCTGTACCGTACCTGTTTCCGAGTTTCGTACCGGTTTCCTGC
>JZKD02S1796856.1:950905-962766 GCA_000966675.3 Picea glauca
GCGTTTCCTGCAACATAGCTGTCAAGTGAGCAATTGAACAATGAGCCTCTTCCTTACCCTTTTCCCTCCTTTAGCCTCTCTTTGGCCAAACCTAAAAGACCAATGGCCTAGATTCAATCTAGCCATGTCTACTCAATGGGTGAGATCTTCTCACAAGTATCTCACTTAGAAACCCACTTTTGGTTAAGTTTCCTAAGTTTGCCTCATGTCCTTTAATTCACCCGCAAATTGAATTAATTGTCACTTTATGATTTAAGTGACATATTTCACTTTTGACTTAAATCTCCAAAGTCAAAGTGAAATTAGAACATAAAGTAAAGTATTAAGGGTAATAGTCTCCCCCTTTGTATTTAGAGACTCACAAACACAAGGGGACCACTTTCCAAGGTACCCAAAACTCAACAACAACTTTGTCCATTTGTACGCTGGCTTTTGGTTGCAAGTCCCTCAACTGATGTGGTAACATTCATCCCTACTATAACACCGACATCGTCTATGGTATTGGTGTCATGCCTTGTGTGTCCTCTCTAGCTTGCAGTTGTTATCTATGTGATGTATTACAAACTATTGTTATAGTGTTATATTCTATGGTAGGATTTTGTTCCACATTAAGACTTAATATTTCCGAAGTATATGCATATACAACTGTTTTACAAAAAAAGAGCCATGTGGGTGGCCACTACAAGCTAGAGTAAAGGGCTCTCAGAAGCCAACAAAGTTGTCGAATTTGCCCTAAATCATCTATCAGAAATATATTTCCAATTGGCCATACAACATTTAAGTCAAGTGTCTTGAAAACACCACTTGGACATACAACATAAAAACACAATGCCCCTAAAAAGTTTCCCATTAAAGAACAAAATGGAATGACAACAAACATAAATAAGGTCCATTTATGCTGCTATTGAGATCAATTTCACATCGAGAGGAGGATCATCGTTATCATTCTTGAAGGCCCTCCCACACATTCATCAACTCCACACTACGTACAATAGTGTCCTACTTGTAATTCTTAGGGTGTTTCTCATTCTCTGAAATTGACATCATAAGGTTTAGGAATTCATTATTTAATAGCCATGTAGGAGGCCCTTGTGGCTTGTTATCGCACAGTTTGTAGTTAAGGTAAAAGACGGATGAAAGGAAGGGAAACTGGCGTAAATCCCACCACTGTCACCTCAATGGGATAGTTCTTTCTGTTTAGGGAGGTAAGGCCCAGGGGAGACGTCCCTGGTGACCCGGGGTTTTGAGAAGGCAAGGGCTTAAAAGGCTAAGTGATAATTTCCCCCTCACAAGTCACCACCGATCAGAAAGTCTCAGCTAATTAGCCAATAAAGATGAGTAATAACCACAAGGTGTACCTGCCCGAGACAAAGCAACAAAGAAACTATGCATATGCAAGATCACTTGCTTGGTTAATACTTCATATAATCACGGACTTCTGATATAAAGCAATTGATAAACAATATTAATGAAGCAAGTCAACGATGTGCAATGGCAATGATTATAATATATTCACTTCACGATAAATGCTAATGGCAATCAATGTAACAAATTTAATACGAGAAACAACGCCTTAACCAATCATTCAATTGCTTTAAAGATAAATCAATGCTACAATGTATAAAGATAACTCAAGTAGATGATAGCAGCAATAGGGTTAGTAAATGTTAGTCTAAGCTAGGGTTAGAAGTAGTTAATGATTATTCAAGAATGTTTAGAAGTTGTATGTGATCAAGGGTACTCAACACTGGAAGTCTTAGATCAAAGCATTATTAGGGCAAATGGAGTCAAAAATCATTGCAACCGTGATGATAGTGATAAAGCCAAAGACAAGAGGGGTAGATGTTGAGGTGTTGCTAAGGCAAGGCCTCAACAATGAAACCCTAGGGGAGAAAGGGTCACTAAGGTGTAGAAACCCTAGGCCTTAGTGATTTCTCCTCCTTCTTTAATTTATTGGCAAGGTAAAAACAACTAGCTTGAGCAAAAATCGGTAGGGCTAAAGACAAGAGAGTTTGAAGATGAAGTGTTGCTAAGGCAAGGCTTCATCTACCAAACCCTAGGGGAAAACGACTCACCAAGGTGTAGAAATCCTAGGCTTTGATGTGTTTTTCTCCTTCTTAGCTCAATAACAAGTACAAAATGACTAGGCTAGAAGAGTAGAGGTAGAGTGTTGCTATGGCAAGGCTCTATCTAACTTAAGCAAATCAAATGGCTCTTAATCTTAGTAGGGACATGAGACAAGGACACCAACATGTGCTTGTCACCTAGGGTTTAATCCAACAAATTATAGTAACAAAATGCAAGTAAACAATATCATAACCATTCAATAAAGAAGTGTTGCAGAAATTCCACTTACATTTAACCAAGAATTCATATAGCCATACCCTAGTTGTAAACCTTCCACTAAGAGAAATGCCAAAAATAGCCAAAACAAGCCTCCTTCAACAAGTGCGCATCAATTTTCAGCCCAAAACCCTAGAGTAGGGCGCAAATTTTAGACCTCACTATGTGTGAGTGAAAGATGATGTCTAAAAAGAGAGTTTTTCTCTCTTACTTATACAGTACAAATGACCTTAATTAAATTTTAGGTCATCAAAAGGCCGACAAGGCCAAAATGCCAAATAATACTGTTTTACGTTAAAATGTCATAATGAAATCCTAATCAAGCAAATAATGAGGATGTCATGTCCCTCTAGGGTGACGTTGGCCCTTTTCAGGGCAAATGTGGCCTCCTGGAGCAAAACGTTAGCCCTCCTTGGGCCTCTAGAAGTTGCCACACGTGCCAAAAATGCCTCAACTGCCTCCCAAAGCTCCCACATCGTTGGATGACGTCATAGGATGTCCTGTGTGACGTCATAGGATGTCTTGGGTGATGTCATGGCCTTCTAAGGCCAACATCCTAGTGGAAAGGGCACAACCCCCCTAGGTAGGGCTCTGCCAAGGTGCCCCTGTGGAACGTCCTCCTCTTCTCTGGTGCAAACCCCTCTGTCTTGTCTCTGCTCTCGACTGGGGTCTCATCATCCATCTGGTGGGCTCTTCAGCGCCATTGAGGTTCGAACTAATCATCTCCCCATGTGTACCTGTCCAATATGGTACCTGTCCGTCGGGTATGATCTTGCACATCAACAGATACGCCCGCCATGGGCTCATAAGTCACAGGGATCATAGCAATGTCAATCACATCCAATCATCAATTTTATTAAACATGTGCATAAAACCCTTTCTATCCAGTCAGGTGCTCAAAGACATTATACAAATCTGCAAGGCAAGTTTGGAGGAAGTGACAAGGCATCAAATGTGGGCTAATGTGCACTGGAAAAGGGATGTTTCCGGAAGAGATCAAATCCAAGTCATGTAAATGGGTGAGATGAAGGGATGTCCTGACAAGGGTGCAGTGAAAGCAGGGAAATGCAAGGCTTACCTGTGAGTGCCTTTGTAGAAGGCGAGCTGCACCTATCCTGGATGCAAATGTTTCTAAGCCCATTCATGCCTTTTATTCTTATTCCTTTATTGCTTTTTCTTTCAAGAAGTGAATCAGGGGACACTGCCCTGGCGTGGTGACCTGTGGCGTCAATGTTACCCACAAGCACTTTCACGGAAATGAGAAGGCTGGCTCGTGATGAGACCTCCTTTCTCTTGGCCATGCAACCAAGAGCCACTACCCTGGCGTGGTAACCAGTTGCTAGTAGTGTCATACCGCTAGGTGCACATGAACCTAATATGCTGGCTCGTGATGAGACCCCCCATCCTCTGACTAGGTCTTGTTTTATTATTTTTTATGGGTCCCTCTTGTTTCTTGCTGAGAATCTTTTTACTGCTTTTTTGGGTATCCAACGACTAGTGAAACCAATCCAACAATGTCCCACAATACCTGCCTTTGTGCTTCATCATAGACCAAAAGAGTGATAAGTTAAGCACAAAAATAACATGGGTTAGATAATGTATAGTATCGTCGGAGATCATAAAGTCTAACTCATGGAGGCGGGTGGGGGGGATAAAATCATGCCAAGTCAATCTCGGAGGAAAGTGCTCAATCCACTTTAGGAAAGGATCATGAAAAGTCAAAGGTTTCAGACACTGACTCAAAAGGTCTGTAAGCTGGCTACCTAGGACGTCCTCATGATCTGAAATCCTGGAAGGGATTGACAAGGATCTAGTAAATGACTGGAAAACTCCCAAGGGAAAGTTGAAAAGCTGAGATGACAGACTTAGTCTTGAAGTATTCAACCAACCTTGGACTCAAGGGTTTGCTCCAGAGGAAACTCAACACAAAAGACATATCTCCCAACTATACCTCTAGAGACACAACAAAGTAAAGTAATCGGAGGTGGTTGGAGAAAATTGTCACAAGGATCCTTCTTTAAGCAAATAATGTCAAGACCTGAGCACAATGGTGGTTGATAATCTTTTTCATGGAAAGAATCCAAGTGCTCAGATGAGTACTTGTCAAAACCCTCAAGGTAAGACTGAAAATCATCAGGAAAACAAGGTACTGGGTCATCCTTGGTTTTTTGAAAAGTATGGGTAACTATATCATCTCCTTGTTGCCACTAGTCAAAATCAAAAGTATCCTGTAGTGATAACTGTGAAGGCAACACTCGGAAATGATTCTCAGTGTCGTAAATGGGGTCCATATCAAAACCAACTACATCCCATTTACGTTTCCCAACATGTATGAACTCATCAATATCAAGTATGTCAGTATCAGTATCATAACATGGAGGATTCAAAACATTCAAAGGCTCATTAGTCTCCTCCTCATTTCCCAAATCATAAATAGAAAATCATCAAAATCTTGGAGAGGAGGGTAACTTACTGTTTCTTCTTGTGCAGGAGCTTTGAGGACTTGGGTATCTTCAACATGCGTCATTGTTTCATCCTCATGAACTGCCCCTTCATCTTCAATTGTACAGCAAGGAAGATCTACTTCTTTCGGGGATTCCATTCCCCCTTCACTCTCTGAATCATGGGACAAGGTATCATCAAAATCCTGAAAGGGAAAGAAACTAACCTTATCATCTTGTTGTTGTGCAGGTGGAAAAAGCTTGTGGACGGCTTCATCAGAGGGAGGAGCACAGGTTGATACTTCATCATTTTGTTTATGTTCCAGCTCCTCAACTGTGTCTTCAACAGTCCTATGTTGATCCATTGTTTGTTCCCCTTCTTCTTTGAAATCAACAATAAAGTTCTCAAGGGCAACCAAACTTTCCATACTAAGAGTACTTGAGGTAAAGAGGTACCTTATCTTGGATAAGGAGATGCTCTGCTCGATTCTTTCAACCATGTTATGCACTTCATTGAGCGTCCTTAGGCTCCTCTTACTAAGGGGAAAACCCAGGTGTGCCAAAAAGTGCATGAGTATAGAGATGGACAACGTACTTCTCTTCAGGATGATGGCTTTCAGGAATTTGATACAGCATGTTCTCAAACCTATCCTAGAAGTCTCTGACAGTTTCATCCTCAACTTGCTTTATATGCTCGAGTCTTTCTAGTAGTACTGGGATGTCTTCCAACTGAATACCCCATCTCTCGAGAAAGGTTTCTTCAAATTGCTCCATAGTTGTGATGCTGGCATCGGGGAGGTTGTCATACCACTCTTTAGCATTGTAACAAAGACTGGTAGAGAAAAGTTTCATGACCAAGTTTTCGGCATCATCAACGATAGGGTGGGATAGAAAGAAGTTCCAAAAGTTTCTCATGTGATAATCAACTCTCTCCCTATCACCACCAGTGAATCTAGGGAACAAATTTTTGTATGCAAGGGGTATTTGTTGAGGGTATCCCGAGATCTTACTCATGTCTAAAGGCTTGTAGTTTCTCAGATCCCATTGAGAAGTCATGGTTGGCTTCGTCATTAGTGGAGTCGCCAGATAATTTTCTTGAAATTATCAAAGAAATAAGGGAAAACACCCTAAGTGGAGATGTCGGGTAAGCTTGTAAGATAAAGACTCTTGAGGCAAGGCTTACCGAAAAGTGTCGTCTTGAGGAGAATTGACTCTGTGTTCCCCGACAACGGTGCTGAAATGTTATCGCACAGTTTGTAGTTAAGTTTAAAGACAGATGAAAGGAAGGGAAACTGGCGTAACTGGGACTATCCCACCACTGTCACTCCAATGGGATAACTCTTTATGTTTAGGGAGGTAAGGCCCAGGGGAGACGTCCCCGGTGACCCGGGGTTTTGAGAAGGCAAGGGCTTAAAAGGCTAAGTGATAATTTCCCCCTCACAAGTCACCACTGATCAGAAATTCCCGGCTAATCAGCCAATAAAGACGAGTAATAACCAAAAGGTGTACCTGCCTGAGACAAAGTAACAAAGAAGCTATGCATATGCAAGATCACTTGCTTGGTTAGTACTTCATATAATCATGGACTTCTGATATAAAGCAATTGATAAACAATATTAATGAAGCAAGTCAATGATGTACAATGGCAATGATTATAATATATCACTTCATAATAAATGCTAATGACAATCAATGTAACAAATTCAATACTAGAACACCTTAACCAATCATTCAATTGCTTTAAAGATAAATCAATGTTGCAATGTATAAAGATAACTCAAGTAGATGATAGCAGCAATAGGGTTAGTAAATGTTAGTCTAAGATAGGGTTAGAAGTAGTTAATGATTATTCAAGAATGTTTAGAAGTTGTATGTGATCAAGGATACTCCAACATTGGAAGTCTTAGATCAGTGCGTTATTAGGGCAAATGGAGTAAAAAATCACTGCAAAAGTTGAAGGGCCGTGATGATAGTTATAAAGCCAAAGACAAGAGGGTTAGATGTTGAGGTGTTGCAAAGGCAAGGCCTCAACAATGAAACCCTAGGGGAGAAAGGCTCACTAAGGTGTAGAAACCCTAGGCCTTAGTGCTTTCTCCTCCTTCTTTAGTTTATTGGCAAGGTAAAAACAACTAGCTTGAGCAAAAATCGGTAGGGCTGAAGACAAGAGAGTTTGAAGATGAAGTGTTGCTAAGGCAAGGCTTCATCTACCAAACCCTAGGGGAAAATGACTCACCAAGGTGTAAAAACCCTAGGCCTTGATGCGTTTTCCTCCTTAGCTCAATAACAAGTACAAAATGGCTAGGCTAGAAGAGTAAAGGTGGAGTGTTGCTATGGCAAGGCTCTATCTAACTTCAACAAATCAAATGGCTCTTAATCTAAGTAGGGACGTGAGACAAGGACACCAACATGTGCTTGTCACCTAGGGTTTAATCCAACAAATTATAGTAACAAAATGCAAGTAAACAATATCATAACCATTCAATAAAGAAGTGTTGCAGAAATTCCACTTACATTTAACCAAGAATTCATATAGCCATACCCTAGTTGTAAACCTTACACCAAGAGAAATGCCAAAAATAGCCAAAACAAGCGTCCTTCAACAAGTGTGCATCAATTTTCAGCCAAAAACCCTAGAGTAGGGCACAAATTTCAGACCTCACTATGTGTGAGTGAAAGATGATGTCTAAAAAGAGAGTTTTGCTCTCTTACTTATACAGTACAAATGACCTTAATTAAATTTTAGGTCATCAAAAGGCCGACAAGGCCAAAATGCCAAATAATACTGTTTTACATTAAAATGTCATAATGAAATCCTAATCAAACAAATATTGAGGACGTCATGCCCCTTTAGGGTGACGTTGGCCCTTTTTAGGCCAAATGTGGCCTCCTGGAGCAAAACATTAGCCCTCCTTGGGTCTCTAGAAGCTGCCACATGTGCCAAAAATGCCTCAACTGCCTCCCAAAGCTCCCACATCGTTGGATGACGTCATAGAATGTCCTGGGTGACGTCATGGCCTTCCCAGGCCAACGTCTTAGTGGAAAGGGCACAACCCCCCTAGGTAGGGCTCTGCCAAGGTGCCCATGTGGAACGTCCTCCTCTTCTCCGGTGCAAACCCCTCTGTCCTGTCTCTGCCCTCGGCTGGGGTCTCAACATCCATCTGGTGGGCTCTTCAGCCCCATGGAGGTCCGAACTAATCATCTCCCCATGTGTACCGGTCCAATATGGTACCTGTTCGTTGGGTATGATCCTACACATCAACAGATACGCCCTCCATGGGCTCATAAGTCACAGGGATCATAGCAATGTCAATCACATCCAATCATCAATTTTATTAAACATGTGCATAAAACCCTTTCTATCCAGTCAGGTGCTCAAAGACATTATACAAATCTGCAAGGCAAGTTTGGAGGAAGTGACAGGGCGTCCTATTGGGCTAGTGTTCACTGGAAAAGGGATGTTTCTGGAAGAGATCAAATCCAAGTCATGTAAATGGGTGAGATAGTTAAGGGATGTCCTGACAAGGGTGCAATGAAAGCATGGAAATGCAAGGCTTACCTGTGGGTGCCTTTGTAGAAGGTGAGCTGCACCTGTCCTGGATGCAAATGTTTCCAAGCCCATTCATGCCTTTTATTCTTATTCCTTTATTGCTTTTTCTTTCAAGAAGTGAATCAGGGGACACTGCCCTGGCGTGGTTGACCAGTGGCAACAATGTTACCCACAAGCACTTTTCACGGAAATGAGAAGGTTGGCTCATGATCAGACCCCCTTTCTCTTGGCCATGAAACCAAGAGCCACTACCCTGGCGTGGTAACCAACTTCTAGTAGTGTCATACCGCTAGGTGCCCATGAACCTAATAGGCTGGCTCGTGATGAGTCCCCCCATCCTATGACTAGGTCTTGTTTTATTATTTTTTATGGGTCCCTCTTGTTTCTTGCTGAGAATCTTTTTACTGCTTTTTTGGGTATCCCTGGGCGAAGCATCTTGAGGTTTTATTTTTAGGCTTTTATCTCTTGCTAGCTTGCTTTTACCTTCTGGGCCTTTAGCCCCTTCTTCCCACAAGGCAAGGTGCAACCTTTAGATGATTGGCCAACCCAATTCCTGGACCAATGTGATGGGATGGATGAGCGGGAAGTAAGATGGAAAGTGATAAGTATGACGGGAGGGAACGATGACTTTTCATGAATCCCCCTAGTGGCAACTCAAAACCTATGGGCACATGCTTACTAGGGCATCCTGTCATTTCCCCCAGACATGGTCAAGTGGATAAGTATAAGATCCAAGCACCCATTAGAAACAAAAAGAACTAGATGCACATATTCAAAGGTTTTGAGGATCAGAGTGACACATACCATGATACCCGAACTCATTACCTCATGGAGCAAGAACCATCTCCAATACAGGACCAAGCTGAGGTGATGGATGTTGCTGCTGCTGACAAAGTGGAGGTGCTGAAAGGAAGAAAAGATGGGCCCTCCAGGGCCATGCTCAAGTCGTTCTGGCTCTCGGTACTCCATGTCTAGAACCTGTGGGCCTCGAGACATAATCTCCTAGTTATCCCTAAAAGTGGGGGATAACATGGCCAATTGTGGCGACGCTCTCCACTCTCCCTCACAACCCAACAAGCTTTATGCCTAGGACTCCCCTCAATGCATTGAAATTGTCTAGATTGAGTAGAGGGGCTCGCAAACTCGACAAGGGGCTCTCTACCCATGGTGCGTGGTGCCCTTCCCTAGTAGTTTAATTGTTCACTTAAGTGCACCACATCTCATTCCACTTTTTGGACTTGCACTGAATTTTGTAGTTAAATATTTGCATAATTCAAGGATAAATTCTTATACGCTTAAGCCTAAAACAAAATTGCATTATTTTTTTTTCCATTTAAAAATAAACTCTCAATTCCAATGAGTTTCTAGGAAACATGAAATTCGACAACCTAGGGTAATTTATCCCCTAGTAGGGAAGATTTCCATGAAAGGGCTATAAAGAGGAGTTGGCCACAAAACTTTGAGATCCACTTCTAGGTCGACTTGGGAAACTAATAGAATCAAAAGAGATGCGTAAGACTTTCCATTGCTTATAGAAAGGGCATAAGGGTTGAGGATCACCAAGGAGAACCAATCTATGGCGTACAACATCCCACCCAACATAAGGGACTGAGCAAAAAAGGCCCAGTTTGGATCCTCCAATGGTTTCCATACATTATGAAGTTGAAAGAATCAAGTACACTACTTAGACTTAAGCCTCCGAAGTTTATTAAGTCCTGCATCAGGCACATGTTTATGACCCAATCAACTATTCCTATCTTTTGGCATATATTTCTAAAGGCCTTGGACTTAATCCAATTCTAGTCCCTCCACCATTTGAGGGGAAATTGAATTCTTGACTTCAATAGGAGCAAAGTCTAAAATAAGCCCTTTCTTATGATCTAAAACCAACCTATCAGGGTTGGGAAGTCTGAAGTGTTCCTTCAGTTCAAACTATGAGATTTGGTCTCTGGTCTTTAGAGTGGAAGATGTCGTGTATAGTTCTAATTTCGCTTTTGAAGAATCTCAAGGCCAAAACCCATGGAGGTTCGACTAGAGCCCTTGTCGTTGTGTAGGAGAATAAGCGATCGCCAAATCGAATGCTCCTAAAGTCATGCCAAATTTGAACCCCTGACCTTTCTAATTTAAGAAGGGTTTGATAACCTCCCAGGCCTTCCAAATGTTGTGCACAACAAAAGTCCATTAAACTTTAAGCATGATTTGGGTGACAATTAGGGTTTGTAGTTTCAAGCTTGACCATGATATCTTACCCAACATAACTCCTTGACTAAAACAACAATGCAAGAACATCTTTCAAGCCTCCATTCCTTCCAAGGCTCGAATGACCCATTTGTCACACAGAGCTTGGGCTTTTGTGCAAGCTTTGATGATCCCCATTACACCATAGTATGTGAGGCTGCATCAAAGGTTCTAATTAACTCTATGGAACAATTTATCAACTTTGATATTTTCCCAAAGAAATATTTGGAGAGATTTTTCCAATCTCTGGTATGCACTTGTTGAGGGAGCCTAATAGGAGTAGTAACATGGGTGCAACCAAAATCTTAGTGCAGATTTTGAACATAACTGTTAGATTTTTAGGGTAAATTGTAAAACAATGATCTCTTTCAAATTTTAATGATCAAAACAGCTAGATCTGTAGCCTAATCAGAGAACCATGAAGGACAGCAACAATCTTGAAAGAATAACTCTGATCACGTATAAATATAAACTCAGATCTAACTGATAGTACTCTGAACTAATACAGCTGTAAACAGATCTGATCATAACAAGGCTAAAGCACAGATATCAGATCTAATGGATAAGTAAGATACAGCTCTTTAAAGACAACAGTAGATCTATATAATAGACAAAAGAGAACTCAGATCATATGCTAAAACTTAGATCTGAAACCATGATAAATAACTCCTCTAAAACAACAATAGATCTATAGATCTTAGTACTGAGATAAAGAACAATAGTACAAGGCTTCTTCTATATGACTGTGCTCAACCAGTAAATAACTCAGATCTGAACTTTAGGAGAGAGTAGTTAAGAAACACATACCTGGTACTTGCCTTACCTTTGAAGAAAGCACAGACCATAAGATATGTAATGTCCTTGTAGATATGCTCAGTTAAAGGTTCAGTTCATGGATCAATAACTGATCTTATTATGCCAAAGATAGAAGGAGTTTCATGCCACCAAACTTAGGGTTACTGGAACCAAAAACAGAACCCAAACCCCACAAGAAAAACCCCACAGCAAAACTCCACAGCTGAGAGAAAGGGCGCGGCACACACTGCTCAGTATACCATGCGACACTCACAGCAAACATCAATCGGCACTCTTCAGCAGACAATACAACAGCAAGAGAAGGGACGCAGCCTCTGCACAGCAGGTTAGGGTCACGGCCTCCTCAGTAAATACCCCACGACAGTCACAGTAGCAACAGTGACAAAGGGACGGCTGCCCACAAGCTCTACTGACCAAGGCCGCAGCTCAGAATGCAAAGGGACAGATCACAAGGTAGGCCGCAACTCATATCACAA
>JZKD02S1796856.1:962776-976200 GCA_000966675.3 Picea glauca
CATCAAGTTTTACACCAAGGTCAGAGACCAAGGATCAACCCATGCCCCAGGCATGAGCACCCTGGACCTAGTCCAGGGGCCCTAGAAATATCTAGGGTCTTTAAATGCTTGGTCCCAGACCAAGACTTCCATGCCCCAGGCATGGTTAGCCTGGACCCAGTCCAGGGGCCCTAGACATATCTAGGGTCTTTAAATGCTTGGTCCCAGACCAAGACTTCCATGCCCCAGGCATGGTTACCCTGGACCCAGTTCAGGGGCCCTAGACATATCTAGGGTCTTTAAATGCTTGGTCCCAGACCAAGACTTCCATGCATGGTTACCCTGGACCCAGTCCAGGGGCCCTAGACATATCTAGGGTCATCAATCTCTTGGTCCCAGACCAAGAACCCAATGCCCCAGGCATGGGTACCCTGGACCCAGTCCAGGGGCCCTAGACATATCTAGGGACTTCAAATGCTTGGTCCCAGACCAAGACTCGCATGCCCCAGGCATGGTTACCCTGGACCCAGTCCAGGGGCCCTAGACATTTGTCTAGGGTCTTTATCAATTTGGTCCCAGACCACATACCCCAGGAGTGCAGTGGGGGCCCTAGATCTTGTCTAGGGTCTTAGCCATCTTCCAGGAGAATGGCTCTCGCTGCTGCATGTAAATTTAACAATAACGACCAAGGCTAAAGGCTTAGACATCCATTTTTCATTTTTTTGCCCACCCCTTGACTAACCATTTCCCACAACTCCTTAGGCGATGCTTGAAAGGCATAATTGATGTCGAGGAACTTTAAGATTTTTCTTGATTGGATCCATGACTGCCATTGTTCTAACAACCATTCAGGGATACCATGGGGAGTTTTCCTATAGCATCCGGTTTTGGACATTGAGTTTTCAACCCATAAGTTGTACAAAAAGTGGGGAGACACTCCATAGTATTGTTTGTTGATTCTTTATTCTCAAGGATGATGATGTGGGAGTCACTTGCGGAATGACCATTAACAAGTTGCCCAATTTCAGGGTCAGGGAGAGGAATGCCTTTAATGAGCCATGTTATCCCCCATTTCTAGGGATAACTAAGGAGATGATGTCTCGAGGCCCGCAGGTTGCGGACATGGAGTACCGAGAGTTAGATCAGCAGACAAAGCCCTTCACTCACCACACATCACCATCCGATTGATGGCAACAACATCCACCACACCTAGCTTGGCTCACAGAGGACAACAGGTCTTGCTCCACGAGGTAACAAGTCTAGTATTGTGGTAAGTGTCATTCTAATAAATTAAGCATTTGAACATGTTGCGAAGGGTTCTTTCTTGATTTTGAAAATGTTTGCTTGGAAATTATGCCTTTTGCCTCATTTCACTGTGGTGGTTGACATGTCGTTCTAGCAAGTGGGTCACCCTCGGGGATAGGGTTGCTACTGGGGTGTCTCCTTGAAGAGTCATCGTACCACTCCCGTCCATACTTATCATCCTCCATGCTCATTTCCCTTCGTTTCCTCACCTTTTGGGTCTTCGAGCATTACTGACACAAGAAGGGCTTGTACCTCATTTCATGGGAAGAGGGGCTGACGGCCCGGAGGAAGATAGCAACTGCTATAAAAGAATAATAAACTATGCTGAAAAGAAAGTGAACACAACAAATAAGGACCATCAAAAGCCGATCCAACTTGAGCTCTACTTACTCAGTGCTCACACTGGTCCCAAATTAATGCTAAATATTGGAAACCCTAAAAGGGGGACCCTCAAATTTACAAATTATAAATGAAAGTAGGGATTGGAAAGATGGCAAAAAGGGGTTTGAAAAAAAGTGGCACACAAATAGTTGGTAACTCAAGAGCAAGTGCACCCTCAACAAAGATGCCCATAAATGAGACAATATGAGCCCTTGTATGTCAAGAAACTCTATGCCCAAAAGTTACACCCCCATCCACTTCACATTCTCTTACACGACTTAGAAAGGGTCTTCTTGGGAAACACTCCTTGACTTGGAGAATGATTTACCCAATAGGTCACCATGACAACCCTCCCATATTTAAATTTGGCAAGCTGTATAAGGTCTTTGACCATTTGTTTATTTTGAAAAGGGGGGATTTGATGCACATGTTTAGGTGGTTCTTTTATTATATATGTCTTACTTGGCATGATATGCGTGTCCAGTGGACCTTTGGAGGGTGAACTTGTTTGTCTTTGCAGGGCTTTGACGGGTGGAAGTCTTTTTCATGGAGGCACAAGGTCACTTGGACCTTCATTGGGGCATGAAGCCCACATGTTGGATGATGTGCCCCCTCTCCTTGGACATATGGGAAGAGGAACGTTGCCTTTGGAGGCACTTGGACACCATGAGATGAGCATGTTCCAACCTTTGCACCCCAACGTTGGCCTTGGAAGGCCCAAAATGTCACCTTTTATGCCCTAGACGTCACATGAGGGCTAGGGTTTTGATGGGGTCTCTCATGGATGACGGTGATGTGGCATGGTTTGATGGAGAGAGAGAGACTTGGCATGCATTAGAGCACTTGGTGGCATGGCATATGGCCTTTGGAGGCCCAACATTCTTCACCCCAAGGCAAAACGTCTCTCCTAGAGGCCTAGTGTCACCCTTTAGGGCACAACGTCACCCCTAAAAGGGAAAATTTACTTTATGATTTTGTAATTTTGAATTGTAAAGGGCAAATAGAGGAGGTTGGCCTCCCTAATTTGTGATTGACTTTAGATAAGTGGACAAATTGGTTTTACAAGACCTTATATAAATAAAGGTTTTGTCTTTTTTCATTTTCATCATAACTCACTTGAGAATTACATATTACATGGCTGAAATTTTCGCCCTACTTGGGCATTTTGCTCTATCTCTCTCTTGAATGTCTCTTGGATGCTAGTACTCTGTCTATTGGTGAAGATAACTAAGGCACTATCTCTTGGAAGGCTTGTTCTTGGTATGTTGGTGGAATATACTTGATAAAGAAGGGTTTTTTCATGTTATTCTTGGAATTGGTAAGGAATTTCTGCATTTATTGTTTGGTTTTTCCTTGTTTCAAGCATTGATTTGTCTAGACCCTTGGAGGAGTATAAAGGCATATACCCTCCATCAAGTCTACCTTGTTATCTTTGAACAAGCTATCTTTTTGCAAAGTTTGCTAGGAGAAGTAAAAGGGCTTACATCCTCCTATATTTACCTTGCTAGTTTTGTTTGCTCTAGGGAGTAAAAGGGATTACACCCCTAGAGAAGTAACAAAACTAGCTCTTACACAAGAGACTAGCATTGGTATACATGAATTTACGAGATATTGCATTTGTTCAAGTTGGTTTATTTTCTATATGTTATAAACATTCTTATGCCCTAAGGGCATCTTCTTTAAAAAAGTAATTCTCTTTGCTGTTACAAATTAATGCTATAGCCATTAGGGCCACAGAAAACACATCTTCTTTCAATCTTTGTCACTATTCTACCGCTGAAATTTACTTGTGAACCTAGATTATTGCTCTACTAATTATTGGCTATCATTTGGACTGTTTACTTGTTGATTTCTGTGGTTAGATCTTGCTGCTGTAGCAATTGTTTGCTACAGCCACATGGATGTCATAAAAACTTGCTGATAACATCACATAACGACCACTAATCACCACCAAAGTCTTGCCTTAATCATTGGAAGTTTGACTAGTCATTGCTAGCTTTATTTCTGATATCTTGTACTAGATTTTGGATGGTTAAATTTGCAGTTATTGACATCATTTATTGCTGATCTATATATTTCCATACCGCTGCAATTTGGGACAGCAAGGGTTCTTGTTTGATTCCCGTTGGTTTAAGACTTTTATATCTATCATTTGTCTTGTTCTCGGCAAGGCTATAACATTGTTTTGTAGGTACACAACCCTTGGCAACCCTTGGCAACCCTTCACCCTTTTACAAGACTCATTCTCAAGCCATACTCCTTCTCCAATCTTGACCTATAGGGGTGTTCATCAATCATTCTCACACTTTCCATCTCAACCCCTCTAAGGTCACAAAGATTCCCCCCCTTGTGGTGATTTCATCATCACTAAAGCGAGGGGAGTGTCTATCTAAGGTGATAGTGGGTAGGTACTCCCATAGTTGTCACACTTCCGTGGATTGGGTTGGGCTTTGCCCAAGCTACAAATTGTGTGATAACAAGCCCTTTTTCCACTTTGTGGGCAATCAAATATCCTAGAGCTTCAACTACCATCACAATAAGGGCAAGACATATCTTATGTCTTTTATGTGTTTGTTTATTTTTTTCCACTCTTCTTTTATGTGTGTGAGTTATGTCGATGTATAACTTAAATCAAACAAGTACTCTTCTTTTATGTGTGTGAGTTATGTCGATGTATAACTTAAATCAAATAATGTTCTTCAACCATGTAACTATACATAAATATCTTCCTCTTGAATTGGTTAACTGGTTATTAGTAGAGATCCACTTTTATTATGTTATACTTTGGTTTAGAGAGAGACTTGGTGAAATAGACATGTATGTTTCTTGAATTGATTAACTGGTTATTAGTGGACATCCACTTTTATATTATTAGACTTTGGTTTAAAGAGAGACTTGTTGAAATAGACATGTCTATGACAATTTGGAGTACTTTTGGACAAAAAGAACCTATGAAGCTTTATTGTTCCCTAGGATTGTCTTTGGGGTCTTTTTGCAGCTTAGATGGAGGGCGAAGAAGGCCCCCTTTTTGGGGGTGCTTGAGCCACTAGTGAGATATCACTTTGGAATAGTTAGTTGAGGCGAGTGAAAGGCTTAGCTACCTTTTTATTTCCATTGTGGATAAGAGGTTTGTGTCAACTTCAATAGAATATACTAGGATATCCATTAGCTTTGAATTACATGCCTTGTGTGATAAAGGTCGCATGCAAAATTCCATTTGATGATGAGAAAAAGGAAATTGTTTCTCTGTGGTAGAGAAACCAAAGAATAGCCTAATCATGTTCAAAATAGTTGAGAGGTTGCAACAATAATTTAAGCATGTGCACTAACACTATATAGGGTTAAATAATGGATAGAGGTTTTGGAGCAACTCTATAATGGCGAGGACATGTAGATAAGATAAGATAATTTTATTAATATTCGACTAATGACCACAAAAGTAGGTCAAAGGGACTGCTGAGTACAATGATGTCATTACAAAGGAGTATCGAAAGGTCTCCTATAAAGGCAAGATGCAAAAAGTAAAATGAAAATACAATGAAATAGGTGAAGTCATAGAGAGTGAGATCTAGGCTGCTGAGACATGAAGAACCCTCGAGCCCGAGCCTAGAGAGTGAGATCTAGGCTGCTGAGACATGAAGAACCCTCGAGCCCGAGCCTAGAGACCTGCTCAGTCGAGGAGATATATTGTAGGAGAAGATCCAGGGACGAGAGGAACCATAGGTGATGAAATAGGTCAGTCATGGAATGGACCCATCTCTCCTACCATCCGAGCTCGAGTGAAGAAAACTGAGTATTGTAGGATGTCTAGAGGGGGAACTAGTGGGATGCCTGGATCGTCCATAGTGTTGTTGACTGGAAGAGGTAGGACATTGACGAGGCCTGGGGGATCTCATTCGTCTCCTAGAAAGGGATATGGTCTAGTCATGTTGCTGAAATCTCGTGGGACGAAGGAAGGTCCCATGGGTTCGCATTGATCTGGAGTTTGGAGCTGTGCTGGTGTTGGTTTGTCTCTTAGTGCCCCTACCAAAAGGTGGCACTGTGAAGAAGGAGGTGATCTGCCGAATAGAGTCTGGTCTTGTGTGAGGATGAAGAGTATGGGCTTGGAACTTGAGGGCCTCTTGTATGTATAAGGCTAAGCACTGTTGATCAAGATCGTTGAAGAAGCCAATGAGGGTCTGAGCCCCCTTGAATAAGCGATGAAACCGCCCCCTGATCTCATAGTAGATGGGGCAACAGAAGATGAAGTGCTCCTCAGTATCGACCTCCTGTAGCTGGCATGGTTGAAAAATCCTGTTTGGTCGATCGATCTGGTTGTCTATCTCAACTCGAAGTCTATGGGCGCCTACTTTGAATTGGCCTAGCGAAATTTGAAGAGCGTGCATCTAATGGGAGAGTGTATAATGTGTTAGTTTTTAGCTTGGTTGGTGTCTCAGTTGTGCCTATGTCCTAGGCCAGCTAAGGGACACCTTAATAGCCTAGATCAACCTTTCTTTGTCTCAGCCTAACTTAGACTTAGGCAAATCAACAGAAAATTCCTCCTTGAGTGGAATGTGGGGCTGAGGGAGAGAGGGCGCACCTCATGTAGGTGGCTGAGTGGATTGTGGGGCCCAGACCAATGAGGGCACACCACTTAGTGTAGAGTGGGGTCTAGCCCAAGAGGGGCACCCCAATCTCAGCCATTCAGGCCCAAGGCTGGGCACACATCTCAAGGAGGATGGGGGGCTGTTAGGGAGATAAAAGGAGGCTGAGGGTGAGAGGACATAACACATTTTCATATGTGAGTGAGCAAGTGAGCTGAAGGAGTGGGCTTGAAGTTGAGGAAGGAGGGCGACTGGTTGAGTGGTTTGTGCAACCAGCTGAGGAGTGATTTCAAGGCATCCAGGGCAGCTTACAGAGGTTGATTTCTTGCAACAGTAGAGGCCACATCTGCTGGAGTATACTGGGCCATTTCAGGCCGTATTTTGCAGCAACAAAGGGCCATTACTGTGTAGGCCGTACAACAAACAACAAAGGTTGAAATACTCAAGCCATACAACAACCAACAAAGGTTGAAATACTCAAGCCATACAACAACCAGAAGGAGGGACTTTCAGCAGGCCGTACAACAGTGATTACTGGGCCTTACAGAAGAAGAAAGAGGCCAAGACCAACAAGCCGTACAATTTGATTAGCTGGGCAGTACAACTGACAGAGAGCACTGATTCTTTTTGTAAGATTTATTGAAAATTTCTATTGTTGTAACCTTTCTCTGAAGCCTCAATAAAAGCCCTCCTTTGTTGGTTTTCTGCACACTGGAATTCCAGGGTACTTCTAGTGTCTGTGTTTTTCATGCTTGGTCTACTGTATGTTTCTGCTGCAAATTTTCTGTTTAATATCTCAGTTGTAGGTCACTGCATAAATTCAGATTTTATATCAGCAAATATAATTTCTGGTTTAGTTAATTTATTGGCAGAAATCTCAGTGACTGAGTTATAGGTGTAAATTTCAACATAATGTGGTTGAATGATGAACTTGTCCGTAAGCTCCAAGAAGTGCTCTACGTGAAAGGCCAACATTGGGCGTAACCCATCAGGAGGGTTAACCCAAGTGATCTGGATAAACTGCCCATAAATGTCATCCCTGATGATCTGGTTCAACACCTGTCTTATCGGTAGGAGATGACCAGGTGCATCCAAAGAATATCTAAATGGAGTAAGACGATCTATTTGAATGCCCACGGATTCTAAAAGATATGAGACCCCTGTGAACCAACATTGAGCCCAACCTGACGAGCTAGAGAGGGAAATGGTCTCGAATGAGTAGTAGGCCAAGTACGAGTACCAACCTTGCCCCTTCGTTGAGTCTGCAAAGCTCCAGATACTATGCAAAAGAGAGACGAGTCTGAACATTATTTCAAGTCGGAAGGGACGAGCCCCAAACTTTGCTAGGATAATGTGCTAAGGAACTGTCTGTTTGCATCTAATGATGTGTCGGAGGAGAATGCTCTGGACTCTCTCAATTGAGGCCCAATCAGACTCTAGTAACTAAAGCCCCCAAATCTATGAGCCATAGAGAACCGTGGGTTGGATAAGGGAGTCCATGAGGGACATCTTGGATGAGATGTTTTGAAAGTGGTGACGAAAACACTGTCCCTCGAGAAGAGTTAAATATATGTAGCCCTTGGTGATCCGGAGTTGGAGGGTCGGTCTCAAACTGAAGCAGGGTCCAGAGAATTGTACTCCCAAGTATGTGTATGTGTTGGTGATCTCAATCTCCTTCCCTCTGAAGAAGAAATGAAGGTCTATGTATTTCTTCGACCCATTGAAGATCATAACCTTGGTTTTACCCAGGTTGACTGTCAACTGCCGAAGGTCACAGAATAAAGCTAAGGCATCCAATTGTCTTTGTAATCCCTCTAGAGACGAGGCGAGGAGGACCACATCTTCAATGAAAAGCAAGATGGATATCAAAACCTGGTGGAGGAGGCACCCGTTGCTGTCCTGGATATGCTCGTGAAGAAAGGCCTCTAACTCATCAATGTATATCTCGAACAATGTGAGGGACATGGGCAAAACCTGTTTAACCCCCACGGTACTCCTGATGAAATCTGATATCCCGTGAACTGTGCGGAGATGATCAAGAACCGACTCATATAGGCGCATGATGGCGGTTAGTAGGGTCGGGGAGATGCCAATGTCTTTGAGCCTTTGGAACAGTGCTTCTCTCGGAACAAAGTCGAAAGCCTTCTGAAAATCTACAAAGAAACATTAGACTTTTGAAGACTGATGTAGAATGATGAACATAACTTCTGAAACATTCCAAATGCCTCAAACATTGGGTTTGGAGAATTACACGAATGGATAAGAGGATCACTGTGCTGGAAACTTTGCACACTTTAATTGCAATTTAGCCCAAGGGCGAACACAGTTTAGCGCGAGTGCATACCTCTAAGAATTGCAACAATGCAAAGACAATTTGTGCAAACCAACTAAGTGGAAAGGAATCACCCAATCGACATTGATCAAAGGCAGATTTTGTGGGAGACTTGGTAAAAAATGATCATTGATATGGTCCGATTTGATTTGTCTTCCATTCCTATAAAATGTATGCACATCAACCATTAGATGACGATGAGAGATCAAAGTGTTAATCATTGTGAATTATCTAGTGGAAAGAATGCAATAAAGTTTATGTGAGCCAAGGGTTGGAAATATTGTGAGCGAGACAGTTGTAATTTTGTTTTGTGTGGGGCGTATGTTAGATTTAGGGAAAAATAGAGAAAACAGTAATATCTTTTTAATTCTGTTCACTAATATAAATGTAGATCAGCACATTAAAAGAAAGACTTAAGAAGATTTGAACATAGAAAGTAAGATCTGAATATATAGAAATAAATTCTGAACATAAACCAAAGATTTCTTAGTGCAGAAAAATAAACCTTAGCTTACCTCTAGCCAATGAAGAATGTACCTGTCACATGTGGATGTTGTCCTCTTTAATATTCTCAGAAAATCAGCTTAAAGTTCATGGAACAAAACTCTAGGGTTTTGATCTCTATCATGAAGATAGGTGGACAGTTTTGCCAAGGAAAGGACCACAAGCAAGGCTGATGTGAACACTCAACAACTGTCCAAAAACTGAGACTGTAATACTCTACAGCAATCAAAACCTTCAAGCTAGAGAAGGTACCAGCAACTGGGACAGCAAGTAGAAGAACCCTTCAAGAGGAAGGCACCAGCAGCAAACAGGGACAGCAAAGAAGAAAAGCACCCAAAGGTAGGGACAGCAAGGAGAAGTCCAGCAACCAAAGTGAAGGAGGAGCAGTAGCACCCTGTCACATTTGCAGCAAGGAGGGGAGAGGGCACCGTAGCCTCAACACACTCAGCGGCAGCCAAAAAAAGGGGCCGCGGCACCTTTACACAGTCAAGGGATAGTCCGCAGCAGCCAAGGGAGAGACCACGGTAAGCATGGACAGTTTAGGAGAGGTCCAACACCTCTAAACCAGCAAGCAAAATCAACCTGAAGCTCCCAGCCAACAAGTGTCCAAACAAATGCTTCAGATCTGAATTTTAAAGAGCACTAGGATAGCCGTACCATAAACAAGAAAGACAATCTGAGGTAGCCACAACAAGTTCAGATTAGGAAGTGTGAGAAGAGTGAGTGTGTGAGTGAAAATGAGAGAGGGAGGGTTATTTATATAGTTATGAAGAAGGGTTAGGGCTAAAATAAAATAATTAATAAATGACATTTTAATTAATAAAATTATTAATTAAAAGTCAAATAAGTCAAAGTGACTTATAAAAACCCAACACAACATTAATCAATAAAGGAAACAAGATCAAACAAAGGGGGAATCATAAGACAAAGTCAAGGGGGTCCTCAATGGCAAAACATGTCCACATAAGTCTCATAATGACTTATAAACTTTTATCATCACTGCATAAGAGGGTACATCAACAATGTGGTCATGTCCATCTTCTTAGCTACTCCTAGGTCTCATGGACCATCCTGGGAGAGAGGAAGAGGATCACACATTATCACATCTTGGTACTTAACCAAGATCTACTTGGTCCAAGACCAGGTTGCCCCATAACACATCTGGGGGCCCTAGAACACATCTAGGGTCTTATCCACCAAGGTACAAGACCAAGGATCAACCCAAGCGTTAAGCAAGAGTTCCCTGGAACACATCCAGGGGCCCTAGAGCACATCTAGGGACTTACATCAACCACTAAGGAACACATCCAAGGATCAATCCAAGCACGGGGCAAGGATTCCCTGAAACACATCCAGGGGTCCTAGAACACATCTAGGGACTCATTGCTTGGTCCTAGACCAAGAACCCCAGTCATATATTGGGGGCCCTCACTAAGGTCTTTTGCCATGGCTCTCACTGCTTGGTCCCAAACCAAGAAACCCCAGGAGTGCACTGGGGGCCCTAGTCCTCAGCTAGGGTCTTATGCCATCCTTCCGGAGAATGGCTCTTGTAGTTGCACTAATTTTAACACTCCATCTCAACAAGAGAGACATTCTCATCAACACCAAGCTTGTCTCAAAAGTACACAAACTTTGTCAAGGACAGAGGCATGGGCAAAATATCTGCCGGTTGTTCTACTGTCGGAACATACTGAATACTGAGAATGTTCTTCTGCATCATGTCCTGAACATAGTGGTATCTCATCTCAATGTGTTTCGATCTGTCATGAAACACCGGATTCTCAGAGAGCTTTATACAACTCTGGTTATCACAGTGGATAACTGTGGGTTCCAGCTCAACACTGAACAAATCTGAAAGTAGCTTTTTGAGCCACACTGCTTCTCTGCTAGCAACACTTGCAGCTATGTATTCTGCTTCTGCAGTGCTCTGGGCTATGGAGCCCTGTTTCCTGTTGGACTAGGAGATCATAGTTGAACCCAAACTGAAACAATATCCGGAATTACTCTTCCGGTCCACTGTACTGCCCATCCAATCTGAATCTGTATAACCATGAAACATTACACCTCCACTGGAAGTGTATCTAAGCCCATAGGCTATAGTCCCCCGAACATATTTGAGAATATGTTTAACATCAACCATATGAATATGCTTCGGTTCACACATGAACTGGCTGAGGGCATTCACTGCATAACAAATGTCTGGTCTGGTATGGACAAGATACATCAAGGACCCAATGATCTGACGATATATGGTGGGGTCTTCCGGATCTGAACCTGTAGCTTGATCTTGTAACTTCTTCAGGTTAGAAATCATAGGTGTGGACATGGACTTACAATCCAACATGCCAAATCTACGGAGCACATCAACTGCATACTTGCTTTGTGAGAGAAAGATCTCACCTGGTTTCTGCCACACCTCTAAGCCAATAAAATAATGCATAAGACCCAAGTCTTTCATTTTAAATTCTGCTGAAAGCTCCCTCTTAGTCTGAGCTATCAAATTTTCCTCTCCTGTAAGGAACAAATCATCCACATATAATACTAAGATAACAGGATGATTCTGTATAATCTTTATATAAAGATTGGGATCTGCTATACTCTTGGTGAACCCAAGACTCTGTAGAAAACTGTCAATTATTCCATACCAAGCTCTCGGAGCTTGTTTTAATCCATACAAGGCTATGGGATTCTTTCCCATGGATCACGAACCCCTCAGGCTGCTCAATATAAACCTCTTGCTCAACTTCACCGTTAAGAAAAGCAGTCTTAACATCCATCTGGTGAAGTTTCTAGCCAAAAACTGCAACAAGAGAGATAATGATTCTGATGGAAGTATACCTGGCAAAAGGAGCAAAGATCTCGTCATAGTCAATTCCTTCCTTCTGAGAGAAGCCACGAGCCACAAATCTAGCCTTGAATTTTTCAACACTGCCATCTGCTCCATGCTTTATTTTGTAAATCCATTTGGAGGTTACCACTGATTTTCCATGAGGTCTTGGGATCACTTCCCATACATCATTCTTTAATAATGAATCGTACTCTTCTATCATTACATCCTTCCACACTTTATGTTTGGAGGCTTCTTCAAAGGTGGAAGGTTCTGAGTCAATCACAAGATTCATTTGGGTTGTCAGGCCAGAGTACTTATCTGGTTTCTTTCTTTCTCTGAAGGTGCCTTTAGGTGATGCATGCTTTTCTGCTTCCTTAAGAATTTCCCGACACCAAGCTGACTTCCTTTTAACATGAGGTTTCTCTAGGGGAAATGTTGAAATTAATGCAGCTGCAAGAGCCATTCCTTGGAGGATGGAAAAGACCCTAGCTGTAGACTAGGGCCCCCAACACACTCCTGGGGTTTCTTGGTATGAGACCAAGCAGTGAGAGCCATGGCAAAAGACCCTTGTGAAGGCTCCCAGTAGATGACTGGAGTTCTTGGTCTAGAACCAAGCAGCAAAACCCTTGTGAGGGCCCCCAATACATGACTGGGGTTCTTGTTCTTGGACCAAACAGTAAGTCCTTAGATGTGTCTAGGGCCCCTGGATGTGGTCCAGGGAATCCTTGCCCAGTGCTTGGATTGATCCTTGGATATGTTCCTTGGTGGTTGACATAAGTCCTTAGATGTGTCTAGGGCCCCTGGATGTGTTCCAAGGAATCCTTGCTTGATGCATGGGTTGATCCTTGGTCTTGTACCTTGGTGGATAAGACCCTAGATGTGTTCTAGGGCCCCCAGATGTGTTCTGGGGCAAACCTGGTTCCTGACCAGGTAGATCTTGGTGTAATACCAAGATGTGTTGATATATGATCCTCTTCTTCTCTCCTGGGATGTATCTAGGAGTGTCTATGAAGATGGACTTGATCACCTTGTTGATGTACCCCCTTATGCAGTGATGATAAAGTTTATAGGTCACTATGAGACTCATGAGGACATGTTTTGCCATTATGTAACTCCCCTTGACTTTGTCTTAAAAGGTAACCCTTTTGTTGTTTGCTTTCACCCTTGTTTTATGTGATGATGATTTTATTTATGTGATTAGGGTTTTATCTATGTGATTAGGGTTTTAATTAAATATTAATTGACATATTAATTAATATTTATATTAATTAAATGTCAATAATTAATTATAATTCTATTTACCCTAACCCTATGTCACAAGGTTCGCCGAACCTGAACCTTGAGGTTCGAAGTTCGGCGAACCTCAAAACAAAGTGTAAGTTCGGATGAGGTTCGGCTGAGGTTCGATTCAAGTTCACTTTGTTTGTTTCCCCATATGCTCCCTGGGCGCTCCCTAATGGTAATGTTAAATTCTTAAAGTAAAAGTGGCATTTCCTTTATCTTTCATTTT
>JZKD02S1796856.1:985396-1012191 GCA_000966675.3 Picea glauca
CTTATGTGTGTAAATTCCTTATATCTTGTACATCTTTGAATCTATTGGTGTATCTTTGTATCTCATTGGTATATCTTGTATTTAGTTTATGTATCTTTGTATCTAATTTGTAAATAGTGTAATCCTTTGTAACACTTAGAAATTTTTTTGTATAGTTATAATCTGTGGTTTGGGGTAGCTTAACTCTGTTTCACTTGTAAAACTTTTGTAATTGAACCACCCTCAAACCTTAGTCGACCCCATTGCCCAACTTTAGGCACTAGTCTTAGTTGACTTAGGGAAGGGGCTGGTTTTCATATAGTTAACTTGCACTTTGCATTTTGCTGCTTGATCATCTTAGGCTAGTTTTCCCCTTTAGCCTTAACGAATTAAAACTAACTCCTAGAAACTTCAACTCTAAAATCAATCTAGTAACTAGGGACAACCCCTCTTGGCTTCTCTAGGAGTAAGCCTAGAAGGAAGAGGTTCTAGTCAAGGTGACAGTGTGGACTAAGGACCTAGGCATTGTGCCTCCAAGGACACACTAAGTGAGTAGGACTTAGCTCACGTTAGCAAGTGTGTATTAGGACGGCAACAGTCCCAAACCAAGAAACCCCAGGAGTGCACTGGGGGCCCTAGTCCTCAGCTAGGGTTTTATGCCATCCTCCCGGAGAATGGCTCTTGCAGCTGCACTAACTTCAACAACATACAATTGTGATATTGTGATGCCATAGAATGCAGATTGTACCTATTATGTTGCTACTATACATCACAATTTTTAGTAATCTTAGCTATTGTTTTTCCAATTCAATGAGTACCCTTTTACTTGTGTGTAAACACTTGATCTTGTTAATTATGCGTTGTGTTTATCAAAAATATTTTAGTTAGCATTGAAGTTAATGTGATTTGAGTAGCATAACACAATGTATTTTTTATGAGTAAGAGTAGTTCGATTGATTCATATATATAATGGAAATTATATATATCGTGAGTGGTCAACCAAGTGGAACTTCATTGACCTCTCAAATGTTTAACTGCAAAACATATAGATTGAAGCTATATGTTGGTACTTTGCAACCTCATTGTTAGATTCAAACAGAAAGGGATTTAAACAACATATACATTGATTCAAACAAAAAGTGCTTGAAGTAGCCAAATTGGGAATGTTTGAAGTTAAAAGAGCATATAAAATCATCCAAATGCAGGGGTCATGGGCCAGGCCAATGCCCCTTGAAACTTAATAGAAAGAACTTATCCTTAGATTTAAAAATGCTATGACTAGTGTTAGAATGTATAAACCAAAAAGCATGAGAGAAATTTAGGAGAAATTATGTCTAAGCCTCTTCTTCCTCAATATAGATGGGGTGTTGCAAGGTTCTTCCAACTTTGAACTTGGGGGTTTCTCCTCTATTATTGCCGAGTCCCTTTGACCATGTTTATAATCAGAGCCATTGCGTCCCATTGTTGAGCCTTGAATTGCATTTAAAAGGGAGTCATATTTTCCATCCAAGAGCCGAAGGATGTGTAGAATGTGTTCCAAGATAGGATTGTCTTGTTCTGGTTGCCTATCCTGTAGATATTTTAGCATGAAATCTTAGATTAACAATGCTTATCTTTGTATACTTTCGATCTGAACATTAATGCATTGAAAAATACACATTCATACTAAGAATAAGCACAACAAAAATATAAGTCACAGCCACACAAATACACAACAAATTTATTCTTGAAACCCCACTACTCCGGGGACAACCAACAAAACTTATCTCTTCAATTAGCACTTGGTTTATGAGTACATTACTATGAAAAGCTTCTAGAATAGCTCTGTAGATCTAGCTTCAGCTACATCCTGAAGCCACCAGAAAATCGACTCTCTTGTTTCTTTGGCTCAACCAAGCTGTACGGTCCTCCTGGATCATCCCTCTAAGCCACCTGTGCCATAATTGTACTGTACGACCCTCTCTCTCGGTCTCCTGGCTATGAACTAGCTCGTTCGTATCTGTATGACCTTTCCTTGATAACCTGAAGACTACCATACTATTGTACGGATCCACCCGAACTCCCTTGGCTGGCACGAACTCGACTGTACTTCTGTATGGTTCTCTTGTGTTAGGCTGAAACTCAACCGTACTGCTCTCCTGAGCCACGATACTAGACCGTACACATGTACGACTCTTTTGCACCTCTTCTTGGTTGATAGGACTTAGCTTGGGTGTCAATCTCCTAGGTTGATTCTCTTTTAAGTTTTTCCTTCTCAGTGTACAAAAGAGAACTTGCTCAATATCCTCAGATCTGTCCTCTAGGGCCCTAGCTGGACCCTCTCTAGCACTCTGGCAAGCACAACTTAGCTTGCCACTAGATCACACTTAGATCTCCCTCTAGCTCAGAAGGTGAGAATCACCTATGATCGTGACAAATGAGGCTCTCTTGGTCTTTTATAAACCATAATCTTTCTCTCATTTAATCCTGGCCCTTAGATCTTTTCCTCAAGATCTAGATCTAGTTGTGGGGACTTAATCAATCGTTGAGATAACTTAAGTCACGATCAAAGGTTGTGACTTAATCTCACATTGACTTAAGTTATCCCCCACCACTACTAAATAGTCTAGACATAAGATGGCCCTTTTCACATTGCTAGACACCCCCAATGTGAAAGTATCTATCTGAGCTACACTTTCTAACACTCCCTCTTAGCAAGGGAGGTACTATCACTGGAGTTGCCTCCTCCATGATTTACATCTCTGTCGGTCTCTCCCTCTAAATCTGAGACATGCTCCCTTTGTATTTGTATACTCAGCCTCCTCTGTACTATAGCTACCTCTACCTGTTGTACTAAATCCATCTGAGTATCCCCACTCATCCAGCTAGGACCACTCCCACCATGTGGGTCTGCTAAGGAGAGCCTCTTGCTCTCTCAAGAATGATCCAACTGGTCCTCTGCTCCTTCTGGAGCTGTAGATGGGTTGCTCCCATATCCTGTACAACTGACACTCACCGTGGCCGATCATAACAGGTACCCTTTGAGCTTCTCCCCATGTAGAGAAAATATGGACTCCACGACCATAAAAACCAACTTCATAGCCCTGATCCTCCAAGGCTACAATCGAGAGCACACTAACTCTCATCCCTGGTGCAAAGAGTAGCCCAGTCACCCTTAGAGTTTTGCCTGACTCTATCTGGAGGGTCATTGTTCCTTCTCCCCTGATTGCTGCCATGTTGGTGTGAATCCCACACCTCACGAAGCCCCTAGCCTGGGTTGAGAACTCCTGGAACGCATCCTCCTTTCCAGTCATGTGACAGGTTGCACCACTGTCTATGTACCATCCTGCTTTGGGTCTTCCTTCTGACTCAAGGAAGAGAGTGTACTCCTACCTGAACATCTTGGGGAACTGATGTGCTGTAGTAGCCAACTGCTGCTACTCCTCCTCATCATGGTCCTCCTCCTCTATCTGAGCAACCACTTACTGCTTCTTGTCCTTTGTCCCCTTGCCCCTCTTGGCCCGAGGACACTGACTGACGTAGTGGCCAAACTCGCCCCACACGTAGCATTTGATCGTTGAGAGGTCCTTCTTGGGCTTGCCTCCTCCTGTGGCACCTCCACTTGAGACAGTGGCCTTCTTGCCTTTTATCCCCTTTTTGGAGGCAAGAGCGAGGTTCTCCTCTTCCTCCTCTGCATCCTCATCCTTGCCCCTTTCGATCTCTTTCTAACAACAATCGTCCCATAGCCTATCCCAACTCGGCATGTTCTCTTTGGCCACTATCCCTGCAATGAAAGGGTCCCACTCCTTTGGAAAACCCTTCAAGGTTGACTTGACTATCTCAACTGGAGAGAGTTTGACTCCTACTGCTATGAGCTCATCTATCATTTGCATAACCTTGGTGAGGTAGGCTTCTACACCTTCACCTTTGGACATCCTTGTATGCTGAAGCCTTTTTTTGAGAGCCATGATTCTGCCCTCATTCTTTGCTTCGAACATGCTCTTGAGGATAGTCCACAACTCATGAGCTGTGTTCTTCTCACCAATGTGTTGGATGAGATGGTCCTTCACCCCATCCAACAACAGTGTTTGGGCCTTGATTTCAAGGGCATCATGAACATCCTTCTCCTTAGGATCTGTGGGTACTGTGGCTGCCTTTTCTACAATCTTCCATACCTTGTTGTTTTGCAAGGCATTCCTCATCCTGTACTTCCACTGCACAAAGTTCAAGGCTCCATCTAGCCTATCTTCATACCTTAGCCCTGAAGCCATCCTTGCTTTAAGTAGACTGCCTCCTTGTAACACTTCTCTTGATTTCTTAACCCCTACTTGGTCAAATCAGGTCAACTTTATTAAAGGCACCATCACTTCAGTTCCCTTGGATCGAAACCACCCTTTATGACACAAGCAAGCCGTACGACCTCACACCCTCAACCCTCTTGGTTGCCAACTCTGTCATACACCTGTACGGTACCCCTACAACCCAATGGATGAGTTGTACGACTCCCTCTCATAGCTTGTGGACTCCCCCTTTCAGTCCATGCCAGACCATAAGGACTGTACGACTACCCTCTCTAGCTCCCTAGCGACTTTCTTGCTGCAGACTTGTACGACCGTACCCTTCTCTTGCACACAACTAGTGATCTACCTCTTACTTGATGGTACAATCTCTTTGGCTGTTGGTATACAAATATGAAAAAAACTTTGTGCGCTGTTAAGAGAATCAACTCTAATACCATGTAGATATTTTAGCATGAAATCTTAGATTAACAATGCCCCTCTCTGTATACTTTTGATCTGAACATTAATGCATTGAAAAATACACATTCATATTAAGAATAAGCACAACAAAAATATAAGTCATAGCCACACAAATACACAACAATTTACCCTGGAAACCCCACTACTCTGGGGACAACCAACAAAACTTAGCTCTTCAATTAACACTTGGTTTATTAGTACATTATAGTGAAAAGCTTCTGGAATAGCTCTCCAGATCTAGCTTCAGCTACATTTTGAAGCCACCAGAAAATCGACCCTCTCTTGTTTCTTTGGCTCAACTAGGCCATACGGTCCTCCTGGATCAGCCCTCTGAGCCACCTGTTCTATAGCCGTACTGTACGACCCTCTCTCTCGGCCTCCTGGCTGTGAACTGGCTCGGCTGTACCTGTACGACCTTTATGTGATAACTTAAAGACTACTGTACTGTTGTACGAATCCACCCGAACTCCCTATGCTGGCACGAACTCGACCATAATTTTGTACGGTCCTCCTGTGTTAGGATGAAACTCTAGCTAAGGCCAATCGAATCATCTTTGACTCAGTCAAAGGCAATATAATGCCAGCAATGACTTCGTTAATGATTGCCAAGGACTTTATGGATACCTTGGTAAATCTATATGAGAAACATGCACCGAGTCAGAAGAGGACACTTAAGCACAAGCTTAAGTATTTGAAGATGGAGAAAGGTGAATCAATAGCATCTTTTTGTTCTAGGATAGCCCAGATCAGAGATCAGCTTTTGTTCACATGTGTCACAATGGATGATGATGACTTAGTGGAGGCCATATTTGATGGTCTTCTTTCTTCATGGGAGACTTTCTTATCCAGTGTGAGTGGGAGAGAGATTCAACCCACGTTTGAGAGGTTATGGCATGATTGCTTTCAAGAGGAGAGTCACACTGCTACCAGGAGCAAGCCAACCAAAGAAGAGCATTCAACATTAGCATCAAGATTCAAGGGAAAGAAGAAAGTCACTTTCCAAAAAGGCTCTCAAAGAAAGTCAAACACCAAAGGTATGTTCAAAGGCAAGAGTATTGATATCTAAGATTAAATGCTTTAGTTGTAATAAGTTGGGTCATTTTGCTAAAGACTGCTGGTATAGGAAGAAAAATTCAAGGAAAGGGAAACATCATGCCTCAACTGTTGAGGATGATGAATCCAAAAGAAAACATAAAAATCCTTCTAATGAGAGAGAAAATAGAAAAGAATATTACCTGGTTTCTGCTTTATCCAGTATAGTTATCATAGGGCCAAAAACTTGGTTAGTAGACAGTGGTGCATGAAAGCGCATGATATGGTACAAGGAGATCCTCTCAGATTTCAAGACAAAATCTTTTGCAGAGCAGGTTGAGGTTGGGGATGATAAATGTTACAAGATAGAGGGAGTAGGCTCTATCTCCTTTAGATTGGAATCTGGGGCTATGCTTCATGTTGATGAAGTATTATATGTTCCAGGTCTCAGGATGAACCTACTATCAGTTGCAACCCTTGAGGACAAGAGATATTGGGTGATCTTCAAGGACAGGAAGGCACTTTTGTGGGCTAAAGGTAGCCACTTGAGTACAACAAAACCTATTGGGACTCGCAGAGGAGGACTGTACATTGTGACAGGACAGTTAGTTCAAGCATCAACTCATGATGCGACCAACTCCAGCGAGTTGTGGCACAAAAGGCTTGGACATCTTCATTTCAAAGCACTTTCAGATCTGCAGAATATGGTATGTGGCATGCCCTCTATTTCTCTTAGTAAAAATGAAATTTGTAAATGATGCTTGCTCGGTAAAAAAATAAAGAAAACATTTCCTAGTAGTGATAGTAGAGCTCAGGGTATCTTAGATCTGGTTCATTCTGATGTATATGGTCCCATGTCATCTCCCTCACTCAGTGGTTGTTTGTATTATGTCATTTTTATTGATGATTACTCAAGAAAATGTTGGATCTATTTCCTTAAAGCTAAAAGTGACACATTTGATAAGTTCAAAGAGTATAAAGCCTTTATTGAAAAGCAGACAAAGAAACACATCAGAACCCCTTAGTACAGACAAAGGAGGAGAGTTTGAATCTCTCTAGTTTGAGGATTTCTACAAGGAAGTAGGAATCAAGAGATAGTTGACCGTGCCATATAACCCTCAACAAAATGGTGTTGCTGAGAGGAAAAATAGAACAATTTGTGAGGCAGCGAAAGCCATGAGGTTTGACCAGGATCTGCCAAATTCTTTATGGGTAGAAGCTACCTCCACTGCTGTGTATATTTAGAACATATGTCCACATGCTATCTTGAAGGACAAGACTCTTGAAGAAGTCTTCTCAGGGATCAAACTTGAAGTAGGGCTTCTAAGGATATTTGGATGTCCTGTATATATTCATGTCCCTAAGGAGAAGAGGACAAAGATGGAACCCTCGGGCAAGAAAGAGGTTTTTGTGGGGTACAGTGAGAACTCCAAGGATTACAAGATATATGTACCAGGTCAGAGGCAAATAGAGGTAAGCAGGGATGCGACTTTCCATGAGGAAGCCACATTCAAGAAATCTAGAGAGCTACATCAGTAATCAAAAGTAGTTCAACAAGCTTCACCCTCTTCTGAAAATGAAGAGTCAGATGATCAGAGGGAGGAACCTCATGAAGGGCCAAGTGATGAGCCCCTAGAACCTGTTGAAGAGTTGGAAATAACTCTTGAAGAACCTCCAGCCAAAAGAAAGCCGAGATGACTTAAAGAAACAATGCAGGAAGCAGAAAAGATAGTTGCTCCCAAAGGAACTTTCAGGGAAAGTAAGAGGCCTCACAGGTTTGGAGGCTATGTTGCACTGATGAGCAACATTAGTGATGCCAAACCTTCTTCATTTGAAGAAGCAAATAAATTACAAGTATGGAAGGATGTGATGCTTGAGGAGTACAAGTCTATTCTAAAGAACAATATCTAGGACGTTGTGCCAATGCCAAAGGACAAATCAATGGTCTCTTCCAAATGGATCTATAAGATCAAACATGCAGCCGATGGGAGTGTGGAAAAGTTCAAAGCAAGATTTGTAGCCAGAGGCTTCACTCAGAAAGAAGGAATTGACTACAATGAGACTTTTGCCCCTATAGCCAGGTCTACCTCCATTCGAGTTATTATTGCATTAGCTTCAATTTTCGGTTGGAAGTTACATCAGATGGATGTAAAACCAACGTTCTTGAATGGGAAGATTGAACAAGAGGTCTTTGTGGAACAACCAGATGGTTTTGTATTGCATAACAAAGACACTCATGTATGCAAGCTAAGGAAGGCCTTGTATGGTCTTAAGCAGGCTATCGGAGTTTGGTATGACAGGATTGATGGCTTTCTTAAAAGCTTGGGCTTTCAGAAAAGTGATGTTGATGCAAATCCGTACTTCAAGGTAAGAGGGAACCAACATCTTATACTAATCTTGTATGTTGATGATCTCTTTCTGATAGGAGAGGAAGGGCTAATAACTTGGTGTAAGAGGGAGCTAATCTCAGAATTCAAGATGAAAGACTTAGGCTTGATGAATTACTTCCTAGGGTTGGAAGTGTGGCAAAGACATGGCGATATATTTTTGGCCCAAGGAAAATGCATAGTGGATGTATTAAAGAGGTTTGGTATGATGTATTGTAAATCCATGTCTACTCCGTTGATTACCAACCCGAGGAAGCTGCATGATTCCGATACAGGCTCAAATTTGGTGGATCCCACCATTTATAGGTAGCTGATTGGATCATTGATGTATGTGATCCATACCAGGTTAGATATATGCTATGCAGTGATTGCAATGAGTTAGTTCATGGCTGAACCGAGGCAAAGAGACTGGGTGGCAGCAAAACACATCTTGAGATATCTCAGAGGGACCATTACCTATGGTTTGAGATATACATTCAGTGGTTTTCTATTTTTGCATGGGTATGCAGATGCTGACTGGGCAGGAAGCCCAGTGGATCGGAAGAGTGCTTCCAGATACTACTTGAGTTTAGGATTCGCTATGATCTCTTGGTCAAGCAGGAAACAAGGATCCATTGCACAGAGTACAACAGAGGCAGAGTACATTGCATCAAGTGATGCTAGCAAGGAAGCAATATGGCTCAGAAAAATGGTTTCTGGGTTGTTTGGTGACAAGCTCGAGACGACAGTGGTTCACTGTGATAATCAAAGTTGCATAAAACTGCCAAAGAACCCGGTTATTCACAATAGGTCAAAGCATATTGACATGAAGTACCACTACATTCGAGACTTGGTCTAGAGAAAAACTGTAAAGCTACAATACATAGCCACAAACGAGCAAGTAGCAGATATCCTGACCAAGCCATTGCCATTGAGATAGTTTGTGCAACTGAGAGGCAAGCTTGGCGTGGCTGAGAATGACTCCCTCATTGAGAGGGAGTGTTAAATTTGACAGCATCGACAATCATTCTCCAATGAGAGGCCATATGGGCCACCCTGAGGCTAGCCAGGGAGATTTGGAGAATCAACCAGTCTTGTGAGGTATTGACAAAAGCCAGGGGGAACGTACAACTTCTCTGAGTCAAACCAAAAGTCAGGACGAACGAGATGCTATATGATCTTGTGAGTCAAGATATAAGTCTAATGCAAAAGTTAGGGGGAATGTACAACCTCTATGAGCATAGATAGTCTAGTGCAAAAGTCAGGGGGAACGTACACCCTTTGTGAGCATAGACGGACTAGTGCGAAAGTCAAGGGGAATGTACAACCTCTGTGAGCCTAGTCAAGCCTTGTGAGCCATGAGCAAAAGTCAAGGTATCTAGCAAAAGTTAGGTTGAACATAAAATTCCTATGAACTAGAAACAAACAATCTTCCTGATATTGCAAATGATGTAAATGTATTGATCTAGTGCGTTGGCACGTGTAACACTATCCACCATGAAGAAATTCAAATTGCCATGTATAAGAGTCAAGTTGAATGAGTTGTTAAACTCAAATTGTAAAAGGTCAAGTTGTAAAAGTTGAGTTGCATAAAGTTGCATAAGTTTCATAGCTGCATAAGTTGCATAAAGTTGCATAATTGCATGTTGCATGCATGCCATGCATTGCAGGCATGCATGTCATGTGCATGCTAAGTTAGTTTGCATGCTTTGCCAAGTCAAGGGTGAGTTGTAACTGAAGTCTCAAGTCAAGTTCTAATTTCGAACTCATGTCCAAGATCTATTTCTGAAGTGTAAAGTCGAGTTATGAAAGCATGCATTCGAGCTTCTAATTCGAGCCCTCTTCCTTCACCTCTCCATGCCTTTATAAACAGAGGTCAACCCTCATTCTTCATATCGTGTGTTGCAGCGTGAGGGTGAAAGAGTATAGGGCAACATGTGTGTTTATATTGTGCTGGTATATATCAATATTAATAAGCAACAAGTAGCAACATATATAAGCAGTGGCAGCATAAATATCAGTAATAAGGTAGTAAGAAATCAACGTATATATCTATCCAGAAAAGACAGAGATTTAGCACTTAGGCAACACACAACTTCTTCCTTCAGTGCTGTTTGATAACAACAGAATAGGACATCAAGGCTTCTCAGTATTCTACAGGTCATACAATTTGGTCTAAGTCATCTTGGCAAGCTCATTTAAGAGCATAATTTCATGGTGGATATTTGTAAGTGATCATACATTATTAATGCAATAAAAGAAGATTGTTTGCTGGGGTTTTTCTCCCTGTATAGGGTTTCCCCAAGGTATATGCGTTGTGATCTAGCATGTTGGTAAATTCTTATGATTATTGTTGTTCTGGTTTATGAATTATGTTAAGCTAAGTTCAAAGTACAGTCAGAATTTAAAGAATTACTTACAGGTTTAAATCCAGCTCATAAATTAACAGACCATGCATGTGTAGCAGGTGACCTTACTGCAAGAGACCCGATGTCTGGCATGATTTTTTCAGCTCTTTGTCAACCATCCGACTGTAGGTGTTTCTACTCTTGTGACAAACTTTGTCTTCCAGGGTGGTCAACTTCTACATGGTGGAGTTCTTGTGTCTAACGACAAAGCCATCCACTAGTCTCAGAGCTTTTGATTTTTGTTTGCAAGTGTGTGGAGGAGCCACAACCCTCTCCTTTTGGGATTGGCGTTTTGGAGGTCTTCCTTTACCTTGTCTTTTAGGAGGGGTTGCCTCTTCATCCTCACACTCATTCTTGAGGCCATCTTCCTCAAAATTCCACAAAGGGGTAGTATATTCCATGCCCATTGGTTTAGCACCAGTCTTCTTCTCGTTTTTTTTTCCTTTAGGTTTTGGTGCAGGGTGGTGTGACCTCTCAAGTGGAGAGCTACTCCCATTCATTTTGGGTATAAGTAATACATTGCTCTATCTGTTGTGGATAAAAACCAATATCCTCCATTATAGCTCTTTGTACTCCATTCGTACCCTATTCATCAATGCTTTGTGTGTTGTTATTGAGCCCTAATGGAGATGGCTCAACTTGAATGAGATCAACCTCCCCATGTCTTGTCAAATTACTTCCATCATGCTAGTGGTCCTCTCCCCATTTGTTGTCAATTACTGCCATGATGGTGCTCTCACCATGCATGATGCATCCCTCACACCCTATTCAGGTGAGCATAACCTAATGTTATTATCTTGGTTGTTGTCTGAAAAAATTAACCCGATATTATGTTCAATGTGAACCTAAAAGAGAAGAGTGTTGTGTTGTAGGAGCTCATCCATTGATGCCATTTTGGAAGAAAACCAGTGTTGGTTGGAACAATTGTGTAATTTGATAATTTGCATTAGTATTAGAGCTAATTTAAGATTAGGGCGTAATTATTAGAGTGCGTAGTGTGTTGATAATCCGTTTCCCTTGAAACTATGGTGCACCGATGTTGTTTCTTGGAGTGCTATAATTTCTCACCTTAGACTTACTAACAAGGAAGACTAACAAGTGGAGGATCCTTTCTCACAATGTGCACCTTTTCCTTATGGGAGAATTGTAGCTCGCCATATAGTGAAGAAGATAAATCAAACATACCATAAAGCTAAGAATGACCACACAATTATTGGTTGTACATTGTACTATTGTAGACCATGGCACTTCTTTTGTGATGATCTTCCATATTAGAGTAATGGTCCAATTAATTATGAAGAAGATAAAGCACACATACCATAAAGCCAAGGATTACCACACAATTATTTGTTTTAGAATGTGCCACTTCTTTTGTGATGATCTTCCGTATTAGTCTTTAGAGTAATGGTCCAATTAAAGAAGATAAAGCACACATACCATAAAGCTATGGATGACCACACAATTATTGGTTGCAGATTGTGCCACTTCTTTTGTGATGATCTTCCCTATTAGAGTAATGGTCCAATTAATTATGCCTTTTGAAATAGTTTTAGATTTTTCAAACCTTTGACAAACCCAATGGGAAAATTAGATTTCTGTTATGACCGACATTTTGATTCAAAGAAAGGCCTTTCCTTATCCTTCTTTGGGAATTAGTTGTAGACTTCGGCTCAAGTCCTTGACATTTAGCAAGCTCCCCCTTTTGAGCTTTGTGTGATGAATCTCCACCCTTCTGATCAAGAGAAGTATTTTTCCTAGTTGGATCCTCCTTTCCTTTCCTCCCATTACAATTACCACCTCTTGTATTCTTCAATGGGGATAGCAAGGTAGATTGCTTAGGGAAAGAATTTTGTTGAGGATCAGCTAAATGGATGGATTTAGAGTCATTTTACTTAAGGAATACCTCCTTTATAGATTTAGGCATAGAAATGGTTTATTTGGATGAAGAGGCTTAAACCTGGATTGGATCTTTATACACTTGTTGACAACTTTTGTGCCAAAGATAGGATATTAGTTTAGGACTTTGTAAACCTCCTTCAGATTGATTGTATTAATAAACAACTCATGGAGTTGATTGTCTACAAAAGGACGAGCATGAGCGTGTTTTTTTCTTCTCTTGAGTTGGTGAAGCTTAGGGATCAAAAGTAACTCCATGCTTATTATGCATCCATGTTCTCACCATGGCTTGAGAGGTTCACACCAATCGCTTAAGAATTTTTGATCCTTGCTTTTCACCTTGTTATGTTTTCCCTCATAGTGGTCTCAATGATCCAAAGCACTTTTTAAATCACCTATCCTCAAAAAGAAGGGGGGTGAATGGTAAAATCCCATTAGTTAACTTCTGTGTGCCCTAAAGAGAAGGTAGGCCCTACCAAGACATACAAAGTTGCAACTTATGTTGTAGCTTAGATATTTATTCGTATTTTCCAATGACCTTGGAGACACATGGATCTTGCTTGTAACTAATGCTCTACTTTGCCATGAGCTTGACTTAGGGTTGAGCTTAGTTAGTTCACTTTTAGTTTTTACTTAAAAATTACCAAAAAAAATAGTATTGTGTAAACTATACTACCCAACTTTAGATACACAAACCAAAACTTTGGCATCCATCTTGAATACTTAAGGTAGATCAAACATGGACTTCAAGTATTTCAGTTCGCATTTAAAGGCATGGGTTGATTTACTTCTTCAATCATCTGAACTTACAAAAACCATATTTTGAGAATCTCGATCTAGAGAAGATGCATTTCCTACTCATTCTAGCTTTGGCTCTTTTAATATTTTAGTGTTCAATTGTTGAAATTCCCTTGAAATCTTTTGGCTGATTTCAAGCCAAGCCTACATATCCTCCTTTGATTAATTTTGATCCTTGTAGTTGTTGGCCTTATCTCTTTGTTGCTACACTAAACTCATTGGCATATTCTCAAGAACGATCTTTGTTTGGTATCATAGCTGACTATATTTTGAAAAAGAAAGTCTAGGCAAGTTCCTTGCTGCAAATGCATATCTGCGAGATGCTTATAAGGGAGTTTGCTTGGAGCAATAATTCCCCAATCTTGATGATGTTGTCACCTTTAATTGATGAATCACGGAATGCGACTTCTCATCAAAGATCTTCTTGAATGGTCACATAAATTGTGTATGGTAGTAGGGGAGTTCATTGTGTTTCATTTCTTTGAAATTGCACACTTGACATATTCCTTCATTCCAAGAATTTGTGCTTTCTTTTCTCATTTTTGAACTTTGCACCTATGTTGGTCGCAAGACGTTCTAGACTTTCTTTTTTCCAAGGAAAAAATCGTCATTTCTGTTTAAGAAGAAAAAAATCACTCTTAATGTGCTAAAGCACTTTAGATAAAAAAAAGAGAGGCAATTTTAAAACCTTCACACTCTTAATGTGCTAAAGCACTTTAGATAAAAAAAGAGAGGCAATTTTAAAACCTTTTTTCATCAATAGATGTCAAAAATTGATCTTTAAGTTCCGCTACTTATATAAAAAAGTAGTCTTTTTCAAACTGCACAAAATAAAAGCCATTACGTGTCATAAAAAAAACAGACCTGTAAAGTTCAGATACAGAGCATGGAGCCTTGGCATCGAATAACACTAAGCAAAATATAATTTATAATTGTGTCTCTACTAGACTCAACAAACTTCAGCAATCTTTATGTCCTTTTGAAGCTGCTTCAGGAATAATTGTCTTCAGAGACTGAAACATAACCTCCTCTGAGTTCCTCATAAATCACTCTTCCCTCAGCAACCTGGTAGCCTTTGAGAGCCAATCTGCCTTTGAGTTCTGTTCTCTAAAAACACGAGTAAGGAATTTTCTATGGACTTGATTTGTTCTCTTATGATTTTTAATTGAATATTTAAAGGCTGACCAGTTCCATTCATCCACTTTATCACTAACTTTGAATCTCCATATACCTGTATATGCCTTATATTTTTCTCCATATCAACTTTAAATAAAAGTCTTAGGGCATTTATTCTGCAAAGTTGTTAGAGCCCTTTCCCAAAGCTATGCCTCCATCTTAATTGTGTGAGTTTTAGAAAAATATAATATGCAACCAGCACTGCTACTGTTCTGTGACCTTTGACTGGATGCATCGAAGAAACCTGAGGCCTGCTCCATATTTATTACCAGTTCCGGCAGCTGTCTTTCTAGTTTTTGAATCACTGGCATTTTATAAGCAGTAGCCATTTCTCTAATCTGAAATGCCACTTGAAAGGAGGGGGTTCCTTTATCTTCAAAGAGCATTGAATTTTGTGCTAAACGGACTCCTCAACTAGTCAAGAAGGGTACTACTAGCCACTCCTTTAGTTCCTTCTTGTCCCACCAAGCTTTTAAACATTGTTCACAGTGTCACCCACCCATCCACAAATGTTTGACAGAATGCATTTTCCAGGCCCCTGTCTAGCTCCTCTTTGCATGATTTCCCATGTTAGCACCTTATTCATTATAGATAGCCACACATAATTTTGTTTTCTTCAGGCTCTTACCTTCCATAGTTTTTCCCACCACCAGGCTTTGTTTTCTGGCTATGATGAGAAGTTGGCTTGATATCCCAGTCTAGCTGAATAATAGCCCAGAATTTGGTTTCTTGACCAAACAGGTGTGTCTTCTTCCTCACTGATTCTGACATGACTTATGTGCAAGTTTTCAACTTATCCATTCCATGTGACTGCATCTTCACCTGTTATACCTAAAACATTTTTCTTTTTCCACCCCTGCTGCCACATAACAGTATGCTCTTAGTCTGCTACCCGATTAAGTGTATAAATGCCTGATGTTCTAGACTATGTTGCATGATAGTTCTCTTTCCAAGTTATGTTAGTTTTGACGTATGCCTCAACCTTCATATTTGTATAAATAAACCTTTTATACAAGATCGCTGAGTTAAAAGATTCGTTCCCTAGGGTCCCCATACCCACTTCAGATCCACATCGGATCCTCGTGTGGGGATCCACCCCCAAAATTCCATACCTCTAACATTTGGGGCTGTTTTGCGGGTTTGTTTCCTGTAGCCCTATACCCCACTCTTGATCTACACTTAATCCTCGAGTGTGGGGATCCACAGTCATTTGGGGATGCTTTGTTGTGGTTGCATTTCCTGCACCCACATACCCACTCCTAATCAAGATCCTCAAGTGCAGGTATCCACCCCAAAATCGCCTCCATTTGGGGCTGTCTTTTGTGGGTTAGTTTGTTGCTGCAAGAAATTCTCCTGCAGTGTAAAGGACTTGCAGGAGGCATTTCCCGCCTCTTGTAAAGGTGGCATTTCTTTTATTTTTAGGAACATTTTCCTCAACACTCCCAACACCAAAAACTGATGAATATTCCCCAAGTTCCCGAAAAGCAAGGCCAACTCAAACACATCACTCTTTTGTTGCATGAAAAAGAGTAGTAATTGAGTAGTAATTGACTTCTTGTTACATATGACTTTTGATTCATACTCAAACTGGCATAATTTGATATTTGAGTCCACTCTAATTTTTTTTCTTTAACAAGAGTGGATAGCATTTGTATTGATATATAAAAAGTTGCTATCGAACTGGTTAGCAAAGAGTTACAAAATGACTAGACTATTGTAGTAAGGGATTCAAATTTCTGATTCTGTGAAAAAGAGGCCTACTGAATGGACAATTGGACATGCATGCAATGTTCATTAGGTACATTGCGTAATTTTCCATTGGCTGGCAAGCCACGCGTGTGTGCATATGTGCACCTTGCCTGATTATTAAACACATCGGACTTGGGAGACCTTCCAACCATGTTCTAGCCTCTGCGGCTGTTTACTCTCGAGTGGAGGCGAAAGGCACTTGCGGGGAAGCAGGCCATTTTCCTCCGGGACCTTGACAGAGGGAATGATTGCCTTCTTCTCCACCATCTTGACCAAGCTCTTCCTGCTCTTGCTCGACATCAGATTCTCGTCTCTGACGATCAGCACAAGACTCAACTGAGACCCCACAAAATGGGCTTGGTTGTTGTTTTTGCTGCAGGGCGTCTGGAAACCAAGATTCCATAGGGAAGCTGCCCATATTTCAATATCAAAATCGTGTATGAAGGTAGAGCTGTAGGAGCCCATGGCCGAGGCAGAATTCACAGAAATTTCATTTGGATCCCCGGATGAAAGTTATATTATGAGTCTCCAAGTGAAGGATGACATATATGAAACAATGGCACCAAAAACTCCTGTTATCCAGGGAGAGATCATGGTTTCCAAGGGATCTGCTGGCCAGAAGAGTTGTATTTCTAATTCTGACATTAACCATGGCCTAGATGCAAATGTATCTCCTTCAATAATGAATCCTCTTTGTCAAGCCAAGACATTAGGTCATAGTCAGGATCACATTATGGTTGAACGAAAACGAAGCGAGAGATTGAGCCAGAGATTCATAGCTCTTTTGGATCTTATCCCTGGGTTAAAGAAGGTAATCCTATTGAGATGCACATCAAATAATTTTTTGTTTGAAATTTAGGAGTTCATCTGCAATGACTATCATTTGGCATAGAAATGGAATTTCCCATTTTTAACTTTTGCAAATCCACGTCCTAATGTGAACTTGGGTGCCTTAAAATGGCAGGTAGGAACTTATATTATCAACCAATACATGTATTGCATTTTCATAGGTAGGAACTTTCTAAAACAAGTATGTTAAATAATTAACATGCCAAACTTATACACACGTGTAGTTTGCAACTTTGCGGAGCATGCTCCCATTATATGTGTTCTATTGAAACTTACATGTGTATGTAAAATATGCACGTGTGTCCGTGTGTCCTTTGAAACTTAATGTATGTAACTTCCCATTTTCAAAATTATACACGTTTCCTTTGATACTTATGCCATTTTGAAAGAAGAAAATGTATTTTTCAGTGTGTTCATTTAAATTTGGACAACCATCAAACCAATGGAACACCTGTATATCTGATCACTTCGTTGTAAGAAACTGATACTTGACACTGCCTACACGTTGGCTATAGGAGTAAAGTCTTGCACGGGATTCGCATAAATATTTAGACTTACATTGCAAGAAGGGATGAAAACTAGTTGTTGAATAAATATTTAGCCACATCTCCCTGTCGTGTGAAATAAGGTACGACTCCATGGTGGAATGGATATCACAGGATTCAAATTCTCGTAATGCTTTGGAATATGATTCCAACACCATATGGGGGCATTGGCGTGATACAGTATCGCTATAATGAAATAGTGGCTGAGATAGCTTCTCAGAATACATCAATATTGCTGGAATGAAACAATGGTTGAGACAACTTCTAGTGTTAAATAAGGTAGTAGAGTTGTCATTGTGGGTTTGCAAATAATTTTCTTTGTCGTGGGTTCAATCCAATGTTAAATAAGGCAGTAGAGTTGTCATTGTTGGTTTGCAATTTTTTTTATTTTTAATATGGATGAATATCTATGGCTCTGTCGCAAATGCCATCCCTTATTCTAAGTCTCTGCCTTATATTTTGCTATAAATATTAAAAGATATTAAAAAAATTCAAATGCTTATTGCAGTAAGCAGTGTGTATTTCTTTTTCCAGAGAAAACCCGCACAAGTAAGCTATCTCTCTTCGCAGAATAAAAAAGTAAACCATCACTGAAATCTTTCCAGCTTGCGATTCTAGAAGGGACCCAGCCTTGGGATTCTAGAAGTGTTGTTAACTTAGAAAAGTCCACATGCTATTCAAACCTGTTGGGATTACCAACGCACAACCTTACGCCTCAGCGGGCACCTACAAGTGTTACCATAATCATACAGATGTGCTAGGTATCAGTTACCATATTCATGCAGACACACCAGGTATCAGTAATGAGCTGCACATAACAGAGAAGGCGAATTGGTAATCTGCAACTACATTTTTTCCTTCATATGTTAGATAGCCATGAGCTTTAGTTGTATATACTATCTATTCTAACTTTTGCATTTTTTTTGTTTTGTTGACATAGACTGCATGGAAAATATTGCATTTCTGCCAGTGTTAGCGATCAAATATCATAGAGCATTGATTCATAGAGGAATCAGTCTGTCAGATGGCCATTTAGCTATGGCCCACGTAGTTGAGGATATGCCATTTTTTTACCTAGGGTTTCTCACGTTCTGCAGATTACTAATGGATTATGAGTTGTTAAATATATGTGCGTACGGCACACTAAGGCTTGGGCTTGAGCAGTTGAATATATGTAGAACGAGTAAAAGCTTTGCTTTTAAAAAATTCTATAGTAAAAGTTTTTTTTGTCGCCTTAATATTAAAAAATATTTAAATTATTCAAAGGAAAATTTAGAAAAAATAAAATTAAAAAATTGTGAAAAAACAATAATTAGATGACAATGAAAGCTTGAACTATCATTTTTAATAATGTTTAAAACAATTAAATTTAAGTAGTTATTTTTTTGAAAAAAATAATATTTTAAACAAAAATGATACATTTTGAAAAAATATTGAAAAAAATATCATTAAAAGATTTTATTAATTTGAAAATACATATGGGCAGGTCACACATTTATTGTAAATATACAAACATATAAATGAAATCTAAACAAGAAAAACTGTTATACATAACCATATCAAATTTTTAAGCAAGGTTGTCTCCAGTTCCCTACCCACTTTAACATATACATTGACAAGTTATAATATTGTCTGGAAGAAGTTGGTTGAAGTGGCCTGAATCTTGTTGGTATAATCATCTTTCTTCTTTACACACGATGCACTTGAAAACAAGTGTTTAGTAAAACTTTGGCCGTGGGATAAGAAAAAATGCCTCATTGATACACTCGCCACTCTTGTTATCTTATATGAATGTGAAGTTTGGGGATTAAATTATCTTATACACTCACCACTCTTGTTATCTTGTTGTTTCTAGAAAAAATTATTCATTTGAAAGTACATTCAACATGTCATACACATTTATTGTAAATATACAAACATATAAATCAAATCCAAACAAGAAACATTGTTATACATTAATCATATCAAATTTTTAAGCAAGGTTGCCCTCTGTCCCCTACCCTCTTTGGCATATACATTTGATAAATACATTGATAAGTTACAACATTGTCTGGAAGATTGTTGGTTGTACTGGCTCAACTTGTTGGTATAGTCATCATCCTTCTTCTTTACACGGACGACATTGTTCTTATGGTAAGGAATCTCCATGACCTCGGTAAGCAAACTAAGAATCCTTAAGGACTTCTACTCCAGTATGAGAATGACTATGAACGTTGAAGTGCCATCATACAAATATCTTGGAATTAATATTCACAAGTTCAATTGGAACTATAGCACTGATAAAATGATAGATGGAGGGTGAAAATCTTATCATGAACTTGAAAACAAGTGTTTAGCTTGTCTTTGGTTGTGGGAGAAGAAAAAACTACTCTTTGATATTCTCGTCACTCATGTTATCTTATAAGAATGTGAAGTTGGGGATCCAATATCTCTAGAGAATCTTGGAGAAAGATGGAACAAATCCAAAAGAATTATATAACTTATAATATCAAATTAAAGACAATACACCATATCCCATCCTATCCTCGTTGAAGCGAGCCTCCCCAATTGAGAGCACAACCATGATTAGGTACTTAATGTACAAGAACAAGATAAACAAACGCGGATGACAAGAAGCTTCCCAAAATTGCATCAAACTCCAGCCAAAACCACCAATGGTGCAAGTGGGGATGACATAAAAATGTCTAACTATGGCTATATCATTGGGAATACAAGATGTCATTCTCCAAAATATCGATAATATTAAAAATATTATCACATCTAAATTTAAAGAGAATCTGTGACACGATAAATAATTAGAGGATAAAAGGAAATTAATATACAAGGAGGTGGTCAACCCTAATTTAGGATATCAAAAGTATCTCTCGGTTTTGATTAGTGCAAAGAATAAATTCAACATTGCTAAAATACAAACCAACTCCAATAAGCTACATAATGAAACTGGGTGCATGACAATTCCTAAAACATTGCGGTACACAAGAATTTGTCATCTTTGTGACATTAAGATGGTTGAAGATGAAAAATATTTTTTTCTAAAGTGCTTTGCGTGCACAAATTAGATTATAATTTCAAAATATCTATCACAATATTAATCTTCCTAAACTCTCTAAATCATCAAAACTAAGATGATTTTGGAATGCTTCTCTTAAATTTTTTTGAAGCATAGAAATAAAATTTTAAAGAAATTTAAATAATCTAAATAATATTTTACTTCTCTTAAGGTTCAATAAACCAATTATGATTTCAGTGAAATTTTATCATCATCATTATCAATATAAATTCTAACAAATTTCAAAATATATATCAACATATTATTTACATTATATTATACATATTCATTATAAATACATAAAAACACAAATAAAAGCTAACCATTATATATACTATTACACGTAAATTTTGTTAAAAAATATCAACATTTACATATTCATTGTGTAAAGAATTAATGAATGTAATCCAAAGAACAACATTATTATCATACAAAAATATACATCAAGTTTTGATTATTACACAATAAATAAATATTATTATCATAAAAAAAATAAATATTATTATCATAAAAAAATATACATCAAGTTTTGATTATTACACAATAAATAAATATTGTAAATACATAATGGATTTTGATTATTAAACACCATGAATATGTGTTTTACCTTATATCTTATATAGTAGAAGTTTCTTGTATGACCAATTTTATTTTATTATAAGTTTTTTTTCGTTTCCTACTTTTGTATTATATTTAAAATGCACGTTAGTTTTTTTCAATTGTTACTGTTATAAAAAAAATAAGGAACATGAACAATGCATAATTATTTTTAAAATAATGCATAGTTATTTTTAAAATAATGGAAATATTTGTTATTATTTTTAAAAATAATTATGTTTAATTTTCATTTTTATGGTTAGTGTATATTTAGTATGTTGTTTTAAATTGGATTTTATTTCGTTTTATTTTTAAAATGAAATTAAAAAAATATTTTTATTAAGGATAAGTGTGTTATTCATATAATTTTTGTAGACGGGACGGTTTTAGTACTAATTGTAATCCCATCAAATAAGTAGCACATTGATATTACATAGTGTTGTTATTGTATGACATTATGATTAATATAATTTGATATTACTGTGATTTTGTTTCTACTTATATTTTTCATTACAATTTTTAACCTACATAATGCAACATATAAAAATGGTTGTTGAAGACTTATTAAAATTTATAATCATTTTAAAAGAACAAGATTAACAATACAAAGTAAAATTAATTTAGACATTACAAAAAGAGGAAGGTTAAATAGGGCATTATAAATTATATAAATAAGTTCTATAAATGTAATCTACACTAACATTATATATAAAAAATATAAAAATGTATAAACAATATACATTGAATTTTGATTATGAAAAATTATATGAATAAAATATTAATATAAAATCATAAATATTTACATGGTTATACATCATTATAAAATATTAATCATCATTATCAATAAAAATACACATTTTAAAATACAAAATTGTTTTATAAACTTCACATAAAATTAGATGGATATATTAATAGCATATGTTTTTTTTAAGGTTAAAATTACAATTTGTCTCGTTTTATAAGTTAATAACATTCCAATTTTTTCTAGCATAAACTTGTGATATATTTAGAACCATGGTCTTCATAATTAATATCATTGCAACAACAAATTTAAAATTAACCCTTAATCAATAATACTACTAGTAACACAATTTTTTATCATTGCAACAACAAATTTAAAATTAACCCTTAATCAATAATACTACTAATAACACAATTTTTTTTTTCATGAATTACCTAAACCATAAAATAAACTTTAAAATGTCTATTCCTTTAGGTTTAATTTCAAAAAAAAAAAGATTTCAAAAATTCTATTTCTTTATGGTTTAATAATGTCTATTCCTTACCTTTTCCCTACATTTTTTATGGAGTTAATTCTTTCCTTCAAAATGATTTCACCTTTTCCCTACATTTTTTATGGAGTTAATTCAAAACTTCAAAATAATTTGTTGTTTTTTAAGTGTTTGATTTTTTTTTTAGCATTTTTATTTATTTATTATTATTATTTAGATTTTTTCCCCCTTATTTATCTATCAATTTTTCAAATTTTATCAATAAATACTAAAACTTCTTTGAAAAGTAGGATATTTAAAACTCAGAAATTGAAATGAAATTCCTCCTTTAGAAAAATACTGTAAAATATACATTATATATTAACCAAGAAAATCAACAAACAAAAAGATTATAATTGAGGACATATTTTCATATTATAGATTTCACAAGTATTTCTATTATATATTATTTCTTCATTTTTTTTCTTCCTCTCAAAATATATATTAAAAATAGAGTATTTTAGTTTCATTTTTTTTTCTTAAATTAATTTTTAAACTTCAAAAATATTTAAAAAAAGATTTAAAGAATGAAGGATTTTTTTTCCTTAATTTGTTAAAAAAAAGAAATTTGAAAATTTATTTAAAACCAATTAAGTTTTTACAATATTTAAACTCTTACTTTAAAAATAAAAAAGTATCTAATTTGTTTAAAAATAAATTAAAATTAAAAAAAATTATTAAAAAACAAAGTCATTTAAAAACATAATTATATGTATAAACATTACATACATGTTATACACATTTATTATACATCAATAACAAATAAATATAATTCAAAGAATAAACACTTTTATATATAATAAAAACAATAACAAATAAATATAATTCAAAGAATAAACACTTTTATATATAATAAAAACATTGTAGGTGAACATTAAATTTTGATTATTAAATAAGACTAATATTAATAATAAGTAGATAAACATTGAATTTTGATTATTAAATAAGACTAATATTAATATGATTATACACTGTTATTATAAGATATTAATAAGATATTATTCATTATTATTATTCTTAATAAAATATATTAAAAATACTATTTATATGGTTATACATCGTCATCATAAGATATTAAATAAAATGCCATTCACTACCATAATTGTGAATAAAATATATTTACAAATATAAACACTTACAAATTTAAAAGATTTCATATACATGAAAAAATTGGTTCAAATACCTTGAGCTTAATACAAATCTTCTCAAAAAGTGGGAGGTTGCAAGTTCCATTGTTTAGAAGCCCTCGAGGCTAGGCACAATGATCAACATTGATAGTTATCTTATTTACATCCATGGATCATAGAAAGGTGCTTAGTTGGTTTTGTTCAAGATTCTCTGGAAGAAAAAAAAACATTAATGAATAAATATGCATGCATAAAATATTTAAAAAGAGCTTCTCTTGGCTTCGAGAATCATAAATTCTCTAGTAACGAGACTAACCACGAGAAGGTGGAAGCTCATTTAGTCCCTCCCCTTCACTTTTTTCTAATCAGACTACTCTCAACACTCTCCCAATACCTACCTATTTCATCTTATATGCAATAAAAAGTGGGAAATACAAAAACACAAACATTACACAAAACAAAAATGAGAACTAGAAATACACAAATGTCACTCTAAAAAAGATGCGAAACACACATTTCAAAGCATATATCAACATGTCATACATAAACATATAAATAAAATCCAAACAAATATTTATACAAAATATGAACACATCAAATTTTAATGATACATAAACAAAAATTTTAACACACAAACATAATGCAAGCCTTATTGTTAAAGAAACTCAATTATCAATACACATCAAATTTTAATCATACACAAACAAAAATTGTGAATATACAAACATAATACAAGTATTGTTAGAGAAACTCACACATTTCAAATTACAAATCAATATATGTCATACACATCAATGAAATCCATACAACAAACATTGTTATACAAAATCATGAATACACATCAAATTTTGATCGTCACACAAAGTATTGAAAATTCACACATACAAAACATTACATATTGAATTTTGATCATTACACAAACTTATTGTAAATATCAAGCTTACATACATTTCAAAATTAATTCAATTTGTCATACACATTCATTGTAAATACTCAAACCAAAACAACATTCTTATACACAATCATGAATACACATCAAGTTTTGATCATTGCACTAACAAAAAGTTTAAATACACAAACATATAAACAAAATAAAAACACTACTTATTGTTAAATGAAACATATTTCAAAGTACAAATCAATGGCATACACATTCATGATAAATACACAAACATATAAATGAAACCCTAACAACAAACATTCATATACAAACAAATTTGGAATACATCGAATTTTAATCATTACAAAAAAAAATATCGGAATTCACACACATAGAAAGAATTAAACATCAAATTTTGATCATTACATAAGCAAAAGTTAAAAATACAGAACATATAATGTAAACACAAGCATTCCTAAAGAAAATTCACACATCTCAAAGTACAAATCAATTCATCATACACATTCATCAAACCCCCAACAAATATTCTTACACAATCATGAATACACATCAAATTTTGATCATTGCACAAGAAAAATTGTAAATACATAGACATACAAACATAACATGAACACCAAGTATTGTTAAATGAAACACACATTTCAAAGAATATATAATGCCATACACATTGTAAATATCCAATCATATAAATGAAACTCAAACACCAAACATTCATATACACAATCATGAATACACATTAAATTTGAATCATTTGACAAACAAAAATTGTAAATACACAAAAGGACATGACATTGAATTTTGATTTAAAAAATTGCAAATTCACAACCATACCAACATGATACATCAAATATTGATCATTGCACAAGCACAAATGAAAAGAAACTTACATTTCAAAGCACATGTCATGCACATTCATTATAAATACACAAACATATAAATGAAACCCTAACAACAAACATTCATATACAAACAATTTTGGAATACATCAAATTTTGATCATTAGAAATAAAAATATTGGAATTCACACACATAGAAAGAATTATACATCAAATTTTGATCATTACATAAGCACAAGTTAAAAATACACAAAACATATAATGTAAACACAAGTATTGCTAAAGAAAATTCACACATCTCAAAGTACAAATCAATTCATCATACACATTCATCAAAATCCCCAACAAATATTCTTACACAATCATGAATACACATCAAATTTTGATCATTGCACAAGAAAAACCGTAAATACATAGACATGCAAACATAATATGAACACGTATTGTTAAATGAAACACACATTTCAAAGAATACATAATGCCATACACATTGTAAATATCCAATCATATAAATGAAACTCAAACAACAAACATTCATATACACAATCATGAATACACATTAAATTTTAATCATTTGACAAACAAAATTGTAAATACACAAAAGGAAATGCACACATTGAATTTTGATTTAAATTGCAAATTCACAACCATACCAAACATGACACATCAAATATTGATCATTGCACAAGCAAAAATTGAAAGAAACACACATTTCAAAGCACATGTCATGCACATTCATTATAAATACACAAACATATAAATAGAACCCTAACAACAAAAATTCATATACAAACAATTTTGGAATACAACAAATTTTGATCATTACAAACAAAAATATTGGAATTCACACACATAGAAAGAATTATACATCAAATTTTGATCATTACATAAGCAAAAGTTAAAAATACACAAGACATATAATGTAAACACAAGCATTGCTAAAGAAAATTCACACATCTCAAAGTACAAATCAATTCATCATGCACATTCATCAAAATTCCCAACAAATATTCTTACACAATCATGAATACACATCAAAATTTGATCAAAAATTGTAAATACATAGACATGCAAACATAACATGAACACCAAGTATTGTTAAATGAAACACACATTTCAAAGAATATATAATGCCATACACATTGTAAATATCCAATCATATAAATGAAACTCAAACAACAAACATTCATATATACAATAATGAATACACATTAAATTTTAATCATTTGACAAACAAAAGTTGTAAATACACAAATGGAAATGCACACATTGAATTGTGATTTAAAAAATTGCAAATTCACAACCATAACAAACATGACACATCAAATATTGATCACTGCACAAACAAAAATTGAAAGAAACACACACATTTCAAAGCACATGTCATGCACATTCATTATAAATACACAAACATATAAATGAAACCCTAACAACAAACATTCATATACAAACAATTTTGGAATACATCAAATTTTGA
>JZKD02S1796856.1:1043006-1089042 GCA_000966675.3 Picea glauca
GGATCACAATCACAGAGTTGCAACAATGATCACATACAACATATATGTGCAAAAAGAGTGATGAACACATGATGGAGGTGATGATCGACGACAAAGTGAAGCGAGACCTTGATGAAGAATGGAAAGTGAGTATGGAAGCAACTGACATAATATTAGAGAATATTAGGTTGATCACCACATGGTGGGATTCATGGGATGAAAGACACAAGACTCTCTCCGTGGATGAAGGTTGCCAAGTCTCAGAGTTAGATTTTCCCAAGGAGAGGGAATCCAAGTCCACCGTCATTAGCATAATGGAACAACTGAATTCATTTGAAGACATCAACTCTATCATATGTGAAGTTTGTTTTGGACACCATTTCATAAAGTATTTTTCGAAGGTGAAGCAAAGAACTTTGCGATGGAAATCGTGTAACAAAGAGCTCATGCATGGAACCGAATCTGGAACAACCAAATTCATTTGAAGACATCAACTCTATCATATGTGAAGTGTGTTTTGGACACCATTTCATAAAGTATTGTTCGAAGGTGAAGCGAAGCACTTTGCGATGGAAATCGTGTAACAAAGAGCTCATGCATGGAACCAAATCTTTGAACTCAACAAGGGTGGGGTCACTCATGAAGGAGGATGCCCAAGACAAAGGTGAAGTCACGACAAAGAGGTAAACCAATTCATTGTTTCTTTTGCAACCTTAACCATTTTGTAGCAAATTTCCCATTGAAAGAATAGTTGGAATGGATGGACGAAAACCAAGTGCAACCTGTGGAGAAGGACCTCACAACTTTGGAAGAAGTAAGCCAACTGCAAAAAAACCATCAAAGGAAATGGCGGAAGGGTTAAAGGAGTTGAAAAACCATCGGGATGAGTTCAAACCAAGGGATTATGGACAATGTTCACAAGATGGAAAATTCAAACTTTTTTTTGTGGATGGAACAATGTGTGGGGTGAAGGTGGAAGCCTTGGCTGAAATTGACACAACTCACAATTTCATAGGTGAACGAACTACTATATTGCTCCATTGTAAGTATGAGATAATTATGGTTGCATTCAAGGTGGTCAACTCAGTGGCGAAGCCAATGACACGAGTGGTTCATTCTGCACCATTAAGAGTCAGGAGTTGGTTTGGCACTTAGGATTTGATGGTGGCTTCGCTAAACGATCATGCGATGATCGTGGGGCAATATTTTCTCAAGTATGTCAAGGAAGTTTCTATGCCACATGAGGATTGCTTGGTGTTCTTGGACACAACCAAAACGTTGAGTGTGCCCATGATGATGAAGACCAATCTTGGATGAAATCCCAGGAGTGTTGCGATCAAGTTGATTGAGGAAGTCTGCAAAAATGTGGACAAACCTTGTGATGTGGTGGAACAACAAGAGGTGATTCCAACTATAGTTTCTTTGAGTGTCATGAATCAAGAAGAAAAAAGTAAACAAAGGTTGACAACATTGGAGATATCGGCAAAGTTTTTCTTGGAGAAGGTGGACCAATTGCAAAGCCTGCACAACCAGAAGCAAGTTAGGGATGGCGAGTTCAATTCAACCATCACAACACTTGCAGAAGTCATCACACAAGAAACACAACCCGAGTCACCATGTTGCCAACATGTTTGCGACGAAGTTGAGGAGGATTGGTAAGATGACTCACTTGCACAAAAATCTCTAAGTGTTGATATGAAGGAAGGAACAAAGACACTCACTTAGCCAGACTTGGAGGATGCAGAGGAAGTGGGCAGAGAAGATCGATACCCCTCAACAATCATGAAATTTTGTAGATGAGCGATGGGAATCTATGGCTTTGAGCTTGATGTAGAAGGACTTGAGAAGTTGGGCTGCTTAGGGAAGGAAGTCAGACTAGTCCCTAGGTACTTGTGCGCAAAAAATAGATCAGACGCATGGTTCACTCGAAGCCTTGGTGGTGGTCTCTAGGAGTAACTTATCTATTGAGCAATTTGGGAGGGGGCATGCTGCCTAGGAAGCAGGAAATATGACCTTGGGTGCCTTGGAGAAAGTTGTCATGGCAGAAATTGAAGGGAAAAGACTTGGTGAGTTGGAGGAAGGTTACAATCTTTCTCTAGCATGACGAAGACAACCGTTGTTGGGTTGCAGAGGACAATAATCAACACAATTGAGCGTAGACAACAATTAGGTAGCTTGGCAGAAATTATGGAGCTAGGTTGAAGACTTGACAGATTTTGGGTGAAGGAGAAGAACTTTTCCTTGATCTTGGAGTTGGATAAAGTGACGAAAGTTGTGGACATAAACGAATTTGAGAACATGGGGATATGCATACTCATAGATTGGACACGACAACCAGACTGATCACCTGAATAGTACGAGATGTAGGAGCTAGCTATGTGTGGAAGCATGAACTTGAGTTGGAGTATGGAGGCAATGATGGTCATGTAGATTTAAACACTTAGGAAATTTGGTAGTGATCGCAACATGCAACAACGACATGTAGCATTGAGGATAGAGTTGCAAATTTTCTTAGATCATTGTGAAACATGGTGTGAGATCATGGATGACATTTTGGTGCATGGGTCGATACAGTGAAGTTGGGTGGAAGACATTCATTTTGTAGGTGAATTCATCGGACTAACTTTGGGCAGATACTATGTGTGAGATAGATGAAGTGAAATGAAAAAGGGAAACTTGGGGTTTCCACTTGGCAGAATTCAGGGTTTCCATTTGAACATGAAACTTGGGGTTTCCAACAATAATTGTGATGGAGGCATAAGTTCGGGTAGAGGCTTGGAAACAACATATTTTTGTGAATGTTGCTGAGGGAAACAACAACTTGGACCGGGGGAGGATGTAAGGATTGGAGTAACCAGTCTGAGCACACACACTTCCACCACAAATCAAGACAAATGAAATCAGGTAGGTAGGATGCTTGGTGCAAATGAGGAGAAAAAAGTCTTCATATAGGGGAGAGTTGGGGTTCCTTGGGTGCATGATGTGCTGAGCAATGAATCCACCCAAAGATGCCTTACAACATAATTTAGGTGCGAATTTAATGAAAGACGTGGGCAGAAGATGGGCACTTCACCAAACGAAAAAATGAGTGCATCACTCAAATGATGGGTTGGATGGAATAGAAGGGGTGTCGGTTGAATGAATGGTTTGACAAGCAAGACTCCCGTTCCAACCAACGAACAAAGGAAAGATTGTAGTGGATGAGCTAGGTCACCTTGGGTGCCCGATGCATCAAGGGGAGCTTGACCAAGGTGCCATGCAACATACGTTTATCCACTGATTGGTTGACGATGAGTCATGGGCATGACTTGGGTGCTAAGCAAAACAAACGAGTTGGTTGGAAGAGAGGAGGGAACACCTAGGTGAGTCAACCAACTCACCTAAGGGATGCACACACCTTAGATGAAGGTCAACCAAGTGTTATGTGGAAAAGATGCCAAACGATGGGTCGAATCCAAGAGCTAAAGATGCGCCAGTTCATAGGTTGGGCACCTATATATGCACGAAGGAGATGGCCATTTGGGGGAAGGAAAGTCATGAAGTAAAACGAGTTCTGAACCAAGGAAGGGGGATGGAATAGCTGACACAAGGGTCGTAGGTTCCACAGAGATGAAGCATGAAGGGGAGGTGACTTGCTTTGGTTTTTTACGGTGGTAATGAAGGAAGGGCACATGGTGACGCAATGGAAGAGGGTCTTTGTCTTTTCACACATGTTATTTTTGATTTAAATTGAGAAAAATCTCTTTGTTATCTTTCTTTGTGTGGCATGAGCTGCAAGCTCGACACACTATTGTTGTTGTAATAAAAATTGAGTATTAGGCCTTTTTGGCCACCCACTTTGCATATTCATTTTTATTGTGTATGAATTCATTCTATTACTTGTTGATGTTCTAAGTACAAATGCAAACATAAACTGTTAAGTAATAAAAAACTCTAAGAGTAAGGTGTACTCTGGGCCAAGTAAATCAATGTGGTCTTGTTACCGAGTTGAAAAGTTGTGGTGCCACGTGTCGTTGGAGATGGTGGATGTTTCTTCCATTCGCCCGAGCTCTCCACTAGCATGAAAATACCTCTTCCAACGATGGAGAGTATAGTGTGTTGTAGAGTGCTAGTTATGTTTTGGAAGAACATATAGGGTTGCATCACGTGAAAAGTTTCCTCATCTGACTAAGGAGGATGTAGTGAGCATTTACATCTAGACAACAAAAAAATACCAGACAACACCACAACACATCAAACCTAAGAGGATGAGGAGGCGAGGGAATGCACAAGGTAGAGGAGATTCAAACTCAACTCAATTCAAATGATCATGCAACTTTGCATTGTTTCAATATCCCTTCCATCCAAAGCTAATGCCAATTCCCACTATTGACAACACTACCTATTGATCTCTCGGACAATGTTGGTTGATCTCTCATACATTGTCAGTTCTGGTTTGGATGGAGAGATGATATTGTATCATGTGAAAATATTCCTCATCCATTGGAGGAGGATGTTGTGAGCATTTACATCTATAGTCTAGACAGTAAAAATACAATCCAATGCCATCCCACCATGATTAAAGAAAAATTACCATCCATTTTTATCTTGGTTCACTTGTCCAAGGGACATAGACATGATTATATTTAAGATGAGGGGAATTGATCTTCTTTCCATCACTATGGAATGGAGGATTGAAGATAGAATCTAAGGGAATTTGGGTGAAAAAAGGTGCGGGTGAAAGTTATTCAATATCTAAGAGGTACATCATGTTATTGATGGTTATAGGTGGTGTGTAGAATTCCAACATGAAATAAATGTTGATGGTAATTGACAACTCAATCAAGGAAGGCAACAGGATAAGGAACACAAGCTCTTCCTTCTTACACTACAAAAGTGAATATTAAAAGGAATCAAGGGTGCACAAAGAGATGAGTGGAAGTAATTAAACACCCAAGAGTTATGACACATTATTAATGGTGGCATATGGTGTGTGGAATCCCAACTATATGATTTGTGTTCATGGCCATTGATGACTCAATCAAGGAAGGCAACAAGTGAGGTTAACTAGGAATCCTTGCGTGTTCTAATTTACATCATCCCAACTTTGCTTTTCTCCTCATTCATTGTTGTGTCATTTTAGTGCCCATCTACAATGTGTGGAAGGAATATATATCATCCTCATTCAGAAATCTCCTCCTTCCTTGAGACCACTTCTATGAACCTCCACTGAGAATTCACGGGGACAAGAGAAGCACATATTCCATGCATAATAATATATAATAATCATGGCAAGTAATGTGTGTTGGGGTATAGAGGAAAAGATACAAATACTACTACCATGAGGTGGTGCACTGCAAAGGGAGCTTAATCATTCTGTATGGGTGTGCACATTGTCTTAGAAGTATTTTAGGCTCAAGTTGCAAGGATTGATCACATGAAACACAACCTCTATTAATTTGTGTAAAGGGCACCCCGAGCACCATGCTTGTGTGCACTATATAGAGGGCGAGAATGGGGGTGAAAATCAAGATAGGAGGAGGTTGGAAGGAGGCATCTTCATTTGTGAAGGAAACACATTTCAGATATATCAAAAAAGGTCATGGGGACAATTTATGCATAAATTAAAGACCCCTTAAAGAAGACAAGGACTTGGCTCAACACTTTTGACACTACCAAAGAGGCAACCATGGAAGGCCTATCATTTATGTTACATTGGAGAGAGTGGTAGGAAACATCCAAAACCATCTTGAGGGACTTCATATCATGACCATCCACAATGTTTGTGATTTGAGGATCCACGAGAATGTGAGATGGATGACGAATGATTTTTCTTAAGGGTGTTTATTGGTTCACGGAAGATACAATCCATGTTGAAAGAGGCTTAAGAAGTGTGCCCAGAAGGTTAGGGTTCCAACAATAAAATCAAGTAGGAAAGAGACGGAAATGATGTTATTCTAGACTATTACACCCATTCCATCCAATGCCAATGCTAATTCATGCTTTTATAAACACTTCTTGTTGATCTCTTAGAGAGTTCTAGTGCTACTTTTGATGGATGAATAAGATTGCATGATGCAAAAAGATTCCTCATCCAACAAAGGAGTATGCAATGAACTTATACATTTAAACACCAAAAAAAAAATCCATGTCATCCAAATATGGTAAAGGAAAAAACATAATCGATGTCACCATGGTTCACTCATCCAAGGATGTAGAAGCAATTATATTTAAAATAAAGGACAAAAAGCCTCTTCCTTCCATAATATCCACTAAAATAAATGCTGTGCATTTTTAAAATTTATTTGAATAAATATAGAGGACGAGATGACATGGGATCTTTAATTTCTTAGAAATATTTTATGATGCCAACATTATATTTTGTTTGGGGATGTAAGAGCATTAGAGGTGCTCTAAAGATACCAAGTTTGAGAATATCGATGATAGCATGAGCGTGCAAACTAAGAATGGTTTGGAGTCCAAGACAAATGAGAAGTGTGAAAGGATCACCAAAAGATAGCTCCAAGAATGATGGATTCAAAGGGCATGAGAATAGTTTTAGATCGAGAAGGCCCAAAATATATTGAGTATAGAGAATACAATGAGACTTTGGAATATTTATAGGATGTTAACATGGAAGATGTACACATCAAGGATAACATCACTTTGGAGGTCATCACATAAGCACTAAGGCATTAGATCGAGATAAGTCAAAGTATGGGTTGTGAGAAGCATTAGGGATCATTGGACCAAAGAGGTTACAATAGATGTGGAATGCATGGTGAATTTCATCAAAATAGAGGGATAATTGAGATGATGATAAGGGGCATATGGAATTTCATAGATTCACAAGGCGATGATAATTAAGTGAAGGATTGCCAAGGTAGATTGGGACCTAAGAGGATGTGGTAGTGGTAAAGGGTTTACAAAGATAAGAGATATGGAAAAACGTGAATGGAGGCCAAAAGAAAATGGTGAATGGAAAGCACAAGACACGTGGCCAAAAAGGATTGGAGTTTGAGACTTTCAGAGAGTTCATGGAGGAAACATTCAAAAAATTCCCAAAATTTACTAGATCGGAAAGCAAATGAAATGGAAGTGAAACATTAATCCCCATGGTACGATGATATCAATAACATCAAGGATGTAGTGTGTTTGATTAGAGAATTTTATTAGAGGATGAAGAGAGGGGGAGCATTGCAATGATAAACACATGGATGGGGAGCATCAGACAAGGTAGTGACACAAATGAAGATACATAGGTGACAAGATGGAGCATTTTGAGCAATTATAGAATGAGATGGTAGAAGCTGGGAAGTGAATGACTATGAGACATTGTTACAAGTAAGAAAAGTTAAATAAAAAGAGATAGAGATTGAAAAGCATAAGATTAGGGAATGACCTTAGAACCTTTGCAAGCTACCATGGCCTTTGACATGTCACATAGAGTTGTAGTAGTGATAAATGGAGCCAACAATGAGTGTAGAATATTGGAAGATAGTTATAACTAAACAAAATTTGAGTGGTTGAATTTAAAGGATGGGTGTCTGACTTATGTAATTTGTATTTGTATTGTTGTAAATGAGTTTTTCTTTGTATGTATGCTTATGACTGTATTGACTATTACATGAGAGTGAAGAGATTTATGTTGTGTGCATGAGTAATTTGGTTATTGTGTTAACCTTTGAATGTAGGTTATATTGTTAAAAGATGGATAGTCCCATGGTTGAAGTTTTTTTGTAAATACCATCCAATAGTACTCTAAGATAAACATTAATAGCTCAAAGGTTGTAAAGGTGAATTGCAGGGAAGGAGTGTTAGTATGAGTTTGTTTGTTGTTAATTGAGTTGGTATGAGTTTTGTCTCCATCATGGTCCACTACATCAAGTTGTATTAGCACTGGAAGCAACTACATGACAAGGAAGACGAGAACTTGAGGAACACGATGTAGAAAACAGAGAGTGTTTATAAGAGAATGAAGATGAGGAAGGTGCCATAAAGATGAAGAAGATGACAAAAATCGCAAAAGAGTGAAAACTATAGAAAAAAATGATTGAATGATGTTGAATGAGTGAAGACTCTCAAAAGGAAGAGAATTTTAGATGGCTCTAATAATGGTGTAATGGGTAAATGTTATAAGAGTGAGTGACAATTCTAGCACAAACTCTATTCGGTGGATGTCGTGAAGACTGCCTTGGTGAGTAGAAATCTAGGTAAAAGTGATGATCCTAGAAGAGGATGGGTACAAGAAGAGAGCATCAAGTTGAAGATGAATTGAAATGATATTGAGATGAGGGCATGGCACCTACGCATGAGGATGTGTTTTTTAATTAAACTCAAGACTTATATGTAGGAGCATCATAGGTACTTTGAAAATATTTAGTTTGAGAACACCAAGGATGGCATGCACATGCAAACCAAGAATGGTTTGGAGTTTGAGACAAATGATAAATGTGAGAGGATTACCAAGAGACAATTATAGCAATGGTGAATTTGGAAAGGGAACAAGAATGGTTTTATAGCGAGAAAACTCGAAGTAAATTGGGATCAAGAATATAAGGAGACTTTGACATATTGATAGGATGTTGACATGGAGGACACATCGAGGAAAAAATACCTTGGGCATCACCACATATGCACAAAAGCATTAGAATGAGATAAAACAAAGTATGGGTTGTGAGGCATTTGGTATCGATGGACCGATGGGAAATTGATAGATGTAGAATGTATGGTTAATGGAATTAAAATATATGCATTGTTGAGGTGATGAGAAGGGGCACACGGTAGATTGTAGGCCAGTGATTGTTGAGTGAATGATGGCTAAGGTAAATTGGGACCTAATAAAATGTGTCAAATGTAAAAGGTTTATGAAGATAAGACATATAGATGGCACATGAACAAATACCAAAGGAACATGATGAACAATAATCATTATACATGGTATAAAAGGATTGGAGTTCGAGAATTTTAGAGAGTTTACAGAGGAAGCACAAGGAAACTTCCCAAAATCCTAAATATGTGGATGAAATGGAAGTGAAGTGTTAAAATACCAATAGAAGATGTGGTATATATAATAATGAGGGTTCATACCATTTTATTATAGAACTTCATTAGATAACAAAGAGAGGGTGAGTGTTGAAACAATAGACACATGGACAATGAGCGATTGACAATACACCTACATAGTTGAAGAGACATGGGGGAGAAGATGGAGAACTTCTGGTAGTTTATTACCTCCACCTATTAGTGTCACACAACACAAACCCATTACATACAACACAAATCCATTACATAAAACACATGGATGACACACGTATGACTCATAGATGCATACAAACATAAAAAAACCATGACATTTAGAAATCCAAACACACCCATATCGACTAGATCGGGCCATAATGCAGGCATCCCTTAGAGGAGGAGAAACCATCAATGGAATGCACAAGTCATAGAGTCATAGAGTCAAACAAGAAATAAAAATTAAACATGATATTCTACTTCAACTCAACCTAATTTAGTGGTCATATTATAATGAACCATTGGATGATGATCCATCACATTGTATCACATCCCATCCATCCAATCCAATTCCAACTTTGGATAAGCATATTGTTAGTCGATCTCTTAGAAACAACCAATTTTGAATCTATTGAAGTGATTGCATGACATGAAAAAAGTTCTCATTTATGATGAGAGAGCATCATGGATTGAGCATCGAAATCTCAATTCATCATCCGACTAGGGTTAAAGAGAAATCACAATCCATGTCATCCTGGTTGACTTATCTGAGGGAGTTAGAGAACAATTAGGTTTAAAATAAGGGCTAAAAGCCTCTTCCTTCTATAATGACTAAAATAAAGGGTGGGCGTTTTTTAAATGTATTGGAAAAATAAAAATGAGGAGATGATACTAGACCCTATTATTCTATTTAGTTAGGAGTTATACTCCTAAGAAAAATATGACATTATTTAGTAGCCCACCCATGTAGGACATTAGGCTCATGATTTCATTATAGGAAAACCTATTTGACAGAATTAGGCTCATGCTTTCAATTTTTAATTAAGGGTTAAGACCTTCACGAACCATTAAAAAACTTCCTTGGGCCCATTTGTCTTATCTCTATTGCCCTCCTTTAGACACATTCCTCCCCTCGCATGTGCTTGTACTTCTTTCTCTTAAAACACCACTAGATGGAAACAACCTACCTACTATTTGATGGGTATGTGTCACACAATCTTCATCATTCCTTTTCTTAGAGGAAAAGTTCTTCCCCTTTACCCCACCAAGCTTTGCAAGGGTAGTTTCCTTGGGGCATTACAAGGAATTTCTTGGAAATATTCATCTTGTACTCTTTTTTTACATTACACCTCTCCCTATTGGTTGAGCACATAGTTCCTCAACCATAATGAAATGTGAAATACAATGTAAATTCTCATCCCAGCCCCAATCAAAGGGAACAACATTATTTTATTGTGACCTACTTCATGTAGACATTCTTCTAGGTTTTCACCACGTTCTCCCTTGATTAAAAACTTATGTAGGCAAGTTGCATTGACTTCAAACAATGGCATATGTTCAAGTTTGAAAATAGTGGTTCCTATGTATCTAGTCACATTGCTATTGTTTTAACTAGTCATAATGATTTGAGAGATTCTTCATAGGATCAAAACTTAGAAATTGGTCTCCATGTTTTGAAAAATTAATGTGAAAAATACCCGAGACTAGTTGTAATGAAACTAGGATAAGTTTAATCCTTTATCTAAAAGGGACATGTTGACATAATCTCCTTTTGGTTAAGAACATGTTTTAGAAATAAAAACTTTTAGTTCCAGTTTATGGCTACACAACTAGTTCTATGCCACTTTAAGAGGAGTGAAACAAGGTTAACTGTTTTCACCCTTTCTTACTATTTTTTGCAGTGGTTAGTTTTTATAATATCTTAACATGGATCCAAAAAAAGGTATTTAAGTAGCCCACGATATTAAGGTAAAAAAATAATTACTTTCTAATGATACCATTAGTCTTATGGGCTCATTGTTAATAGAGGAAATAAATCACTGGAAGATTTCCCTTGATATTTTTTCCGATGCTCTTGGAGCAAACATGCACTTCCTAATGTCCGTGTTAAATTCCTTTCTCATGCCCCCATGGTTCCACAATTTCTAGAGATATTGGGAGTCTCTTATTAAAAGGATCAAACCTTCACATACTTGGGAATTCGCATGGGGAACTGAATTGTTAGAATAGTTAATTGGATGTTGTTTCTTAAAAAAGAAACATTGGGGACCCCATGCTTCTTTATAATGAAAAAAGGGACAAATAGGGGTGGGCCTCCTTATCTCTCAAGGTCAAACATGGTATCAATTTATTCAAAACAAATATCTTAGAGGTCTATATGCAAAGAGTATATATTTTGTTACTCATACTCCCCCAACAAGTACCCTATTCAAGAAATTTGTCCATTGTTTGTGGAGAAAAATAGTCCCTTGCCTCTTCTATAACCCAGGGGGCACAATACAAGGATTAAACCAATGGGAGGAAAAATGATGAGACATTAAATGGTTGAGCACCCCACTTCAAGATCAATTGTACTAAAAAATACTATCCTCCTTTCGAAGAGTCAATGGGGGAGGATGGATTATCTTTCAAATATCTTTCCTTTTGTTGAAGAGCACAAGGCATCACATATATTTAAATATTAAATACAAATTTTGAGACAATTACACGTAGTCATCCCTACCTCGGGAAAAAAAGTTACCATTATTCCCATTCCCAAAACTTGACATACAATGGAAGTATCATCACACCACCTTCCCCATCCATGCATATTACACACACACACACACACACCCCTCGAAATCAAACTCCTTGTTTCTCCAAAACTTTGGAAATGATCTAGTAGAAACATGTTAGAGCTCACAAAAACACAACTTACTGGAGGTTGGCTCAAAATGATTTCTTCTACTAAGATACAACTCAAAGTTGGAAGTATTAGGATTAATTATTTTTCCCTACTTTTGGTAGAATAGATATGGCATCAGGCATATTTTTTGGGTGTGTAGTTGTGCTTGAACAATACATGATAATAGACTTTAAGTTTTTAATATAAAGAATTGCATAATGGAAACTTTCTTATAAAATTGATATTATGGCAATTTATTTTTGTCCAAAATCTTGTAAAGTTGAAATATAGGACGGGGAAGGTAAAACAATTTAGGAGCATAATTTCACTATTATGTGAGGCCATAATTTATACAATTTTGAAAGTTAAAAACAAAATTTTCTTTTATCAAACAATCTTGGTCATAGACAAGATCTAGGAGTAAGTGGGTTTTAAGGATGAAAGTAGCAACACCTAACCACAATGCAAGCATAACAACACATAATTTGGAGATCCAAACATACATACCTAACCATATTGCAGGTAACCTTGAGAGGATAAAGAGGAGGTGAGGGAATGCCCAAGGTAGAGGAGATTCAAATAAGTAATGGGTATAAAAGAAGACTACAGACACAATTCCTTTAATCCAAATTGATTCAATGGTCATGTTATTTTATATTATTGCATCCCTTCCATCTAACAACAATGCGAATTCCCACGTTTGAAGAGAGGTTTTGTTGCATGTATAACTAATTTGGTTATTGGATTACCTTTTAAATAAGGTTATATTATTAAAACAAGGATAATCCTCAAGTCCCATAGATGAAAATTTGTTATAAAGACCATTAATTAATACTCTAAGAAAAATGTTGGTGCCTTAAATTCCATGAAGGTGAGATGTAGGAAAGCATTGTTAGTATGAGATTTTGTTCATCATTAATTGAGTTGGTATAAGTTTTAGGCGTGCCATGGTCTATTGCATCAAGTGGTACCAATGATGGTAACAACTCTAGGACAAGGAAGACGAGAACATGGAGAAGGAGATGAAGAAATATGAGAATGTTGCAAACTAGACCATACCACATTGCAAAGAGCCTTGGGAAGAGGAAGAGGACACGAGGGAATACACGGGGTAGAGATTAAAGAAATTAATGAAAATAAAATATGATCTTCTTTTTCAACTAAATTCAATTCGATGATCATGTTATTTTGGACCATTGGATGATGATCCAACACATTGCATCACATCCTATCCATCCAATGAAAATGTTGATTTTCTCTTTGAATAAGAACATTGTCACTTGATCTCACATAAATTCTTAGTTATGCATCCATTATAGGGATTACATGATGTTGGGAATGTGTTATATTCTTTGCATGGTTATCTCCAAAATTTTTGGTTTTTTTTGGTTCACCTTTTGGCATGTTTTGTGCTTTTTGTCTAATGGTTTTTCAACCCATTATAATCTAATATGGGTTAAGGAATTAGGGTTGTAATCTAATTCATGTTAATGTATTAGGGTTTTGGATGCTGGGAAATACCTAAAATATTGTATTATGCATAATCAAGTTAATACAAAGAAAAATATAGAGGTGCAACTCTAAGGTTTGTTGGTTTTCTCGGTGAAGGGTTTCCATGGTAAATCTTTGTGTACTATGTGTATGACATTGATGTTATTTCTATTTTTTTTAAGAATTTGTATGCATTATTTCACTTCAAAGGTTTAAAACTTGCTTATGAGATGAAGAGGTTCCTCTTCCAAAGGAGGATGTAGATAGATTTTTTATTTATTTATAAAAACATAATCAATGACATCCAACTATGGTTAAATAAAAAAGATAGTCCATACCATTCAACTATGGCCAAAGGAAAACACAATCTATGTCATGTTGCTTTAAAATTCCAATGGTGGTAGAGAACAATTAGATTTAAAATAAGGGAAACAAATCCTATTCCTCCCATGATGGCTACTAAAGGAAATGATTTGTAGTTTTGTGAAATATTTGAATAAATATAGCAAAAGGAGATGACACAAGATTTTTTAATTCATAGAAACTGTTTTAATATGCTAACATTATATTTAGTGGAACATTTTACTCCTTAGAATATTATGACAATATTTAGGAAGCATATGCTCTAGTTTGAAAATAGTACCTTGTGTGTAAATTTTAGTCACATGGTTAGTGATTTCGTAATAATAATGGTTTGAGAGGTTATTCATACCATCAAAATTCAGAAATTGGTCTCCATGTTTTGAAAATTTAACTTGAAACAAGCTTACGACAAGTTGTAATGAGAATTCATAATTTTAATCCTCTAGCTAAAAGGAATCCAAGAACATGTTCTAGAAATAAAAAAAATTAATCCAAGTTCATGGCTACCCAATAGGTCCTATGCCACTTCAATACGAGTTAACACTACAAGGAGAACACCTTCTAGCGAAGGTTTTTATGGAAGCTCCTTGAAAAATATATCCCTTCTCTGTGTACAGTGGAGGTTGTTAGTAGAGGCATGAAGGTGAAGGTTTTTGTAGAGGTTGTTTTATTGGTGTGCCTCTAAGGTAAATACACATTAGTGTGCACATAAAACATAACACATCAGTGCTTAAATGTTCTAACACACCATCATACATTATAATAATAATAATAAGCATTGATCAAAGTGCACCGGTGCAGTTGAATATTACGACCCAATGCGTATGACTGTCGTCAGGTGCATCGCGGTAGGGTGAATAAAAAAAATTACAAGATCAATTTTCATTGTGATACCTCATCACGTGCTTCCAAAATCTCAAGAAAACACCGATGCTCACTCTTCTTTCAAAGGTGCTCTGTTTCAGGTGCTCTTCGATGAGTTGGATATCTCCATTGGTAGATTCCACACATTTTCAAATTTTGGAAACTACCACAATTTTTCATCTCCTCTCAATGGTGGGACGATGCCTTCTCGGGACATAAGAGTCTAAGTAAATTGTTTATTACCTTCACATTTGCATTTTCATCAGATTAAAATTTGAATTTAGCTTGAAATTTGGCCCTTTTTTCAATTTTTTTCTGAATTCTGCACGATGCACCTATATGATTCGACTCACCCGATGCAGTGCATCCTATGCTAACTTCATAGTAAGCACCACAACTAGTGCATTTAATTTAACCATACTTAACCATTGCATCATTTGTAATTCCTCACAATCAATGCGTTATAAAAGACAACGCCTGCTAAAGAACATGGTAGTTTTTTTCAAACATAGAAGCACATGTGCATTACATTTAACTAAGTACACCATTATGTTTAGGACTCATAAAATTTAACTCAGTGGTGCAACCATTTTAAACAAATGCACCGATGCTATTAATAGAACCACATTGGAGCATATATTGACCGACTTGGCATAGCATGGAATTTCGTATGATGCCTCGTGATCGATGTTGTATGTTTCACAATGCACCACTAAACAAAATGACAGTGCTCCAATAACATGGTAGCACCAGGGAATTCATAGTAACACATTGCATTGCTTAATTTGCAATAAATCAATTTAACACAATGATGCCCATAATTCCAACAGATGCACCAATGCATTATAAAATACCATGCATCGCTAAACAACATGTTGGTGCTCTGTAAACTCTGGAGCACCAGTGTGTTCATTTAGAGAAAGGAAAATGCTAAGTTTACTTTCCATAAAATTTAGGGTGGAGGTGCGTTCATGTTAACCAAATACACCGATGTTGTTAAAATAACTACATTGGGAAAAATATTGAACGATGTGGGATAGTGGGCCATCTTGGTGGATGGCCCATTACGAGTGCTCTCGAAAAAACAATGCACCATTAAACAAAACATCAGTTCTCCAATAACACGATAGCACCGGTGTGTTTATATTAACACAATAGACCACTTAAGTTGCAATAATTTGTTTTAACCTAGTTGTGCCCCTAAGTCAAAAAAACACACCGATGTTGTAAAGAGTATGACACCAGGTCAATTTTTCACAAATTATCAGTGCATCTTATGGTAAGCACTGCTAAGATCCACGGTGGTGCAACAATAAGATAAACACACTATGGATTCTATTAATCGATCACGTTGCTCGATTTTCTATTACAACATTTTTTTCTCGATGGTGCATCAAATCCATAAAATGCACCAGTGCTATGTATTACGAGGCACCGAGAAAATATATAATAATTTATCATAGTGATTCATCTTATGGGATGCCCCATTACCGACGTGTTATAAGACAAACACATTGGTAAAAAACACACAGAGCTAAAAATGGGGTGTCAGTGTGTTAAATTCAAAAAATGCACCGATGCTATTAACATAGTTGCATCGAGACAAATATTTAAAAAATTAACATAGCGGTGTGTCTTTTAAAACGTGCCCGTTACCAGTGCGTCATAAAAGAAAACACCGTTAAAAAGAGTCCATTATTCCAAGGAACATAGAGTACCAAATATTTTCATATAACAAAGCACACTGCATGGTTTATCAGTTAAAAATTATATCAAAGTGGTGCGTTCTATAGAATTAATTGCATCACATTACATAGTGCAGATATAAAATGACGTCACAGTGCATTTTGTAGGATGCCCCGTAACCGATGCGTTAGATAAAACAACACATTGGTATATATATCGATACTCTACTAACAATGAAGCACCAATGCGTTAGATTTAATACACTATTTTTCGATGTCTTATGTTTGACAAGGAGCACCAGTAATGGTGCTTATTAACTTTTGTTTTAACACCGATTATTTTTTCATTTTTTTTTTTTGCAAAAATAAATCAATTTTAGTTTTTGATAAATATAAATTAGTTATATATATTGTATTTTATAATTATATATATATATATATATATATATATATATATATATATATATATATATACATATATATATATATATATATATATTTATCTATATATATGTGCCTATTTTTTTTTTATGTGAATTAGATACGACAATGACAATGAGCATAGTAACAACTGGAAGAAAAACAATTTAATTCACAAACTACATATGCAAACCTCTATTAATTTTAGAGCAACTATTAAGTTTCTTTTCAATTTACTAGACAATAATAACATATGCAAGATCACTGAGAGAAACACAATCACAAGATACAAAACATTTATCTTGGGAAACCCTCAAGGGGGAAAAAACCCATCAAAAACTTCCTTAATATAGATAGCCAATACAATGCCAGGACAATAAACCAAAACACTAGACTATATCCAACATTGAGCAATGTGCCTCTCTCTTTCTTCTTCTGGTAACTGGAAACTACAACTTCCATCAAACTTGCACACTAGATGAGTGAGTTGAGTGAGTGAATGAATGAGGCACTAGCCTCTCTTATTTATACTAGCTAGAATCCGCTAGGGAGGTGCCTCTTCACTGGGCAGGGCCGACTTCTTCACTTAGTGGCTAAAACCACTTTAATTAGGCACGTGGGTCGAATTATTAATTTGCATGATATAATTAGGGTTTGACCAATCGACAAAAGGGGATTGATCTAATTAATAATAACTCACTAATAAATAAAATACTCTTTGCAGTTACAATATTTCAACACTCCCCCTTAACAAGAAGGGCATTCTACAATATCACCAGGAGAGAGAGAGGGCATCAACATCAACAACATCTGGAACATTGACCGACATATCTATAAATAATCAAAATTTTTTCTCATCATCATTCACAACATCGAGCAAGAGTAGCATCATCATCATCTGCATCAACATAAATTAGTATAACACTAATACATCATCATCATCAATAAAATCAACAACAATAACAACATCATCAAAATACAAATCCTGGAGCAACAACATCATCACAACACAAAGGCTGGAGCAACAAAATCATCATCATCATGGGGAAACAGAATGAGGTAGGTATATCAATTTTTTTTGTGGTACTCTGACAGTCCCTAAAGAGCTTCCTAGGAATAATAAGATTCCCTAGGATGTAAAATCCTAATGGAGCTACCATGTGGTACTCTGACAGACCGTCCTTACCAAACATTCACGATCTACCCAGGAATCATAAGATTCCATAGGATTATAAAAATCCTAACTGAGCTACCACTACTGACCATAGCTATCATATACATGCATAGGTACTCTAACAGACTGTCCTTACGAGAACTTCAGGGTATGTCCAGGAATGATTAGTTCCCTAGGATATAATATCCTAACTGAGCTACCCTCTATTGGCTAGGATACCATAATATCATCAACATCACTCCCCCTTTTGAGGGAGGTCCTTTTGGACTATACCAAGCTTGTCTCGGAAGTGCTCAAACATTACACGAGACAGAGGCTTGGTCAACACATCTGCAACCTTCTCATTTGTAACAACATATTGGAGCTTTATGGCTCCCCTCTGCACCATAGTACAAATGTAGTGATACCAAATTTATATGTGCTTCGACTTGTCATGGAACAAAAGGTTCTCTATCATATTAATGCAACTCTGGTTATCACATAGAATCACGGTTGCTTCCATCTCCAGATTAAATAGACCCGTCAACAAATTTCGTAGCCATATGGCTTCACAACTGGCGGAACATGCAAAAATGTATTCCACTTCTATTGTGATGAGAGAAATACTAGATTGCTTCCTACTTTGACATGAAGTCATGGTTGAACCCATACTAAAATAACATCCTAAAGTGATCTTTCTATCAGAAACACTTCCAGCCCAATCCGAATTGGTATAACCAATCAGTTTGAAGTCATGATCTCCATTATAACATAGACCAAAGTCCAATGTACCCTTAAGGTATCTCATCACATGTTTGGAAACAATAATGTGAACATGTCTGGGATCTACCAGGTACTGAATCAAGGTGTTCACAAGAAAACATATATCCGGCCTTGTATTCATCAAATACATCAATGATCCAATGATCTATCTGTAGAGCGTAGCATCAACCAATTCTGACGAAGTATCAACTAGGAGATTCAACTTTGTTTCCATGGGTGTATTCATGGATTTACACTCCAACATATAAAATCTCTTTATTATTTCAACTGCATAATTCCCTTGGTTAAGGAAGATCTTCTCTGGGCTCTGCCAAACCTTAAGACCTAAGAAATAGTGCATTAGGCCTAGGTCTTTCATCTCAAATTCTGCAACGAGCTTCTTCTTACAATCGATGATGAGATTTTCTTCTCAAGTTAAGAATAATTCATCCAAATACATCAACGATATAACATTCTCATCATTCATAACCTTGAAGTAAAGGTTATAATCAACTTTACTCTTGGTAAATCCAAAGCTCGTCAAGAAACTGTCAATTCTTCCATACCAAGCTTTAGGAGCTTGCTTCAATTCATACAAAACCTTTTTCAACCTGTAGACATGAGTCTTTTTGTCTTTAACTTCAAACCCTTGGGGTTGTTCTATATACACTTCTTCTTCAATGACACCATTCAAGAAGGCTAGTTTCACATCCATCTGGTGTAACTTCCACTTCATCTTAGCTGCAAGGGCTATGATGGTTCTGATGGAAGTGTATCTAGCCATAGGAGAAAACGTCTCTTCATAATCAATGCCTTCCTTTTGAGAAAAGCCATGAGCTACAAACCTTGATTTATATTTCTCAATACTTACATCAACAACATGTTTTATCTTGTATAGCCATTTGGAAGATACCACATCTTTGCTCTTCGTTCTGAGAACTATTCCCCATACATCATTATTTATAATGGATTGGTATTCTTCTGTCATGGAATTATCTCATTCTTTCTTCTGAATGGATTATTCAAAGCAAGTAGGCTCCTTCTCTATGAGATTACACATCAAAGACATATAACTGGAGAATGGATTTAGTTTCTTGACTTTTCTCATGGTTCCTTCTGGGGCACCATACTTCTCTCCCTATTGAATTAGTTCCCTTGCAAAAGCTGGCTTTCTCTTGTGAGAGATTGTCATCTGGGGAGGTTCTTGAGATTCTATCATATCATGATCTTTTGGAATCTCCTCATCAGGGGAAACTGTGACTTCCCTCACTGGTTTTGCAACTCTGGGAGCTACAGGTTATTCTTCATATAATTCTTCATGCTGGCATCTCCTTGATTTCTTGAGTGCTGCATCTTCATCAAAGGTTACATCTCTACTGATCTCAATATGATGGTAACTTGGTATGTAAATTTTGAAGGACTTAGAGGCCTCACAATATCCAAGAAATATTCCCTTCTTTCCTGAAGGGTCCATCTTTGTTATCTTCTCTTTCAGAATGTGTACAAACACTGGACCAACCAAATATCTTGGGATGGCTTACTTCTGGTTTCTTTCCTGAGAATATTTCTTTGGGGGTTTTGAACCCAAGTGCACTGTGGGATAATCCGTTTTGTACATACACTGCTGTTCTTGTTGCTTCTGCCCATAAGTGCATTGGAAGATCTCGATCATGGATCAAAGTCTTCACTACTTCCATTATAATTCTGTTCTTTATTTCTACTACACCATTTTGTTGAGGATTGTAGGGAGTGGTGATCTCCCTCTTAATCCTAGCATATCTACAAAATATTACAAACTCTTTTGAGGTGTATTCTCCTTCGTTATCTGACCTGAGAATCTTGAATTTTATTTTAGAGAGATTCTCTATCAAGGCTTTGAATTCCTTGAATTTCCCAAGTACTTCATCTTTTGATTTCAAGAAGTAAACCCAAGTATTACGAGAATAGTCATCAATAAATGATACATAGTATACATACCCACTAAGAGAGGTGGATAGAATTGGGACACATACATCTGAGTGGATGAGCTCCAAGACTCCCTCTATTTTACTATCGCTTTTTAGGAAATGATTCTTGATGTTCTTTCCTCGTGCACATCCCTTGCACACACCTTCATGGTCAACCTTGAAATCTGGTAGACCTGTAACTTCCTTTCTCACACATGGTAAGGAATTGTAGTTGATGCCAACTAATATTCTATGCCAAAGTTCACACAGATTCTCAGTGGAGTGAATCAAGGCTACATCTGAGTGACCTTTTAATTTATACATGCCACCTTCTTCTGTTCCAATAACAATTGCATCTTCTAAGGTTTTTCCTTTAGGCCACACGATGAATTCACCATCTATGAATGCAACCTTAAAACCTTTCTTATCTAAAGTTGATATAGAAAGAAAATTTTTCATTAAACCCAATACATATAGAACATCCTTCATATTCATTAGGGTCCCTGTATAAAGTTTGTAATTGGACTCTCCCACTCTTTTGATAAGGTACTGGTAATCATCTCCAAGTGTAACTTTCTGGGGAAATTTATTTTCAGCAAGGCTAGAGATAATGTCTTTCTGATCTGTCATGTGCTTAGAAGCACCACTATCTATGAGCCAAGTATCCTCTCCAGGTGACATTGATCCTGAGAGGGCAGAGATCAAGACATAGTCTTCAATCTTTTCTTTAATCATCTTTGTGGGTGGTTCTTCATATTCAACTGTATGGGCATGGCGCCTTTTATTTCTCTTTTTGTACTCTTCTCTTCTATCTAGAAAATTCTTAACAATATGTCCCATATTGTCACAATGGTAACATTGGTAGGATGAGAAATCCTTTTCTCTTCTTTGACCTTTTTGAAGCTCCTAGAATCTCCTTGGAGGGTGAGATTCTTTATGGATGAATGTACTTGAGGAGTGAGACTCCTTATGTAGATGGGTATCCTTCTTAAAGTGAGACCTTCTCTTTCATCCTTTAGCATGAGTATCTAGGGCTTGATATTCATCCCTTAATAGTACTGCTTCTCGGTTAGCTACTCTTGCTTCTTCTTGAACACATTCTTCCCAAAGACTATCAAATTGAAGTTTCTCCTTTATGGCACAAATGGTTTGGATGAATGCATCCAAAGGTCTTGTGAGACCATTGAGAGTTGTCATTATGAGTTCATATTCATCTAGGGTATCTCCAATTTGATGCGGTGAGGTCGCACACGCATACCCCGCAGGGTCTCTGCACGCACCTCCCGCTCTCAGGATCATTCAAAAATCCCCTTCTACTGAGCCGAAGCAGCTCCTTAGATTCCCTCGAGAATCTCTGTGAAAATCTGACCCATAGGTCTTCTCTTTCCCTGTCTCGACCTCTGCACCAGACCATGAACAAATTCCCCACAAGGAATATGAATATCGGGCTTCGGGGTTTCGAGGTTCCTACTGTCGAGAATCACCGTCCTCTCGAATCCCCTATCATCGATGAGCTCTCTGCCTGGCCTTAGCCCCTCCTGGCTATGCCATGACCCATATGATCATTACCCCGTGACCTCAGTCTTATCCCCTCGTCGGGGTTTCCAATGCCAAAATGCATTGGCCCACGAAATTCCCGATCCTTCGAATCCCGATTCTCCAATGGAATCGATATGCTATAACTTCAGCTAGCCCTCCTAGATCATCTCCTGGTCCACGTGACCACTACCCCATGACCGTAGTCAAACCTCTCGTCGGGGTTTCGGGGTTTTCAATGCCCCAATGCATTTTCTCATGAGATTCCCAATCCTTCGAATCCCGACAGGTTGACAGCTGGCCCCCACTCAACGGAGCTTTCTTCCTTCTCTGGTCTACTGACAAATGGCTCCCACAGTAGAGCTGTTCCCTTTGTTGGGGTTTCAGGGTTCGCGATTTCGAAATGCAAATATTTCATGTCCATGGAATCCCAGATATGCCAATCCCCGAATTTCTTCGGATCTCCGACATGTGTCCCAAATGGATGGACGGTTCAGATTAAACCTCAGACTTCACCAAACGCCAAACCAAAAAACACTTACCTGTGTGAGTCCTGATGGCCAAAACACCGATGATTCCCAATGATTGCCACCTGTCCCAACAGATGGACGGTTCTGATTGTATCGGGGTTTTCACTATGGATTTCCCTGACCTCTTGCTCACAGAACTCCTGATTTTCCGACTGCCGATGCTCCGATAGAGTCCTCCATTTTGGGACTTTCCCCGATGGTGTTTGATCACCTCCACGCACCCTCCTCAAGATGGATGGTCCAGATTTTCTCTTGGGGTTTCGAGACTTATAGTGTCCCGATTCTCTCAACCTCCGGATCTTCAATATCCCGAACGCTGATATCCCGAAGTCTAGTGTCTGGATCTCTGAAATGGACGATCATGCGACACATGTCCTCTCCTAAGACGGATGACTCAGATTCTTTCGCTGGTTCGATATTTCTGATGTCCCAACTTTCATGACCTCAAGAACTCTGATTTCCCGAGTGTCGATATCCCGATACCTGTCGGGATCTTCCTCCTGTTTACGAGATTAACTCCCTCGCAACTTCTGCAGATCCGATGACCTTCGATGATCCTGCACCAGATATAATGGCTCATATCTATTCTCCCTCTCTGCGCTCCTCCAGCTGCTCCCTGGACGCGAACACCAACGATCCAGATCTAATCTCCAGCCAATCCGATGGCTGCCGTTGCTCCCTCCTGAGCTTTTACACTTTCTTCCGAGACTTGGAAGAATTTCTAGATCTCAAAGGACTCGACCTTCATCTTCTTCCTCTGCAAGCTCCTCTTACCTTGAGCCTTGCCAATGTGTGCAAAAACACTGTTCCTCTTGAGCTCCTCTTCAAATCTTTGAAGATTTGATCTCTACCTCCCATAGAGTATCCACGCATACACTGCGCTGTCTCTCCTGAGCTTCTCACATGTTCAAACCCCGAAGGGATTTTTTCCTTCTTTCTCCTCCTCCCACAAATGGAGAATATAATGCCCTCCTGGCAGTGTCTCTTCTCAAGAAACCCGATTGCTGAGTCTTTTAGGGTGTTCAACAACCCTGTGAAGATCCCTCAGTGGATACTTCCTCCAGCTCTAGAACTCAAAGAGTTCTCTTCTTCTTGTGCCTACCTGCACACAGTCTCAATGCCCACCTGGCAGAGTGTCTTCTTCCAAAACGTACAATGGTTCTGTCTCCTTCTCCTATGCACCTATGCACTTTCTCAATACCCAGCTGGCAGAGCTCTTAGAATCCTCAGTGATTCTGTCTCTTCTAAACTCACAACAGATTTCCTCCAACTGCACCTTGTGCCTGTGCTCAATGCCCACTTGGCAGGGCTCTACAGAAATCCTCAGAGCTTCTGTCTGCAACTGTGTCTTCTCTTACACAACCTTTCCTCCAAGGTATTCAACAACCTTGAGGTCTTCTCCTGATTTGTTGACTTCGATTCTTGTGCCACAACACGTCTTTGTCTGAACCCGCAGAATTCAAAAGTGCAACCTCTGTGCATGGCTCTCAGAACCCGCAACGTTCTGTCACCCTCTCCTAGTGTGAATCCTCAAAGACCTTCAACCTGAAATCAAACACACTCCTTGCAAATTCCTAACATACATCTACAACATACAATGGAACACACACAAACATTCACATAGCACAGAAATGCAGGAAAAACTGCTCTGTTATATTAAATGGAAAATGCCTGAATTTACAGTGGTGTTCCTGAGCTCCCTCTGGCTCTTCTCTTACAACCCATATTCCTTCCAAAATGAGATACAAAATCTCTTTTCCCCGAGGGGGCTCTTTGAGCGCTTCCCTCCAACCTACCTACCCTATTCAATTACATTGAATGGGCTATCTAGTCCAGAATCAGATCTAGATCTCAGCCATTACACACATTAAAGACCGATCTACTCTACGCCTGCACAAAGGCACGACTTCCTGGATCAACAACCTAAGAATTTAATTACATCAAATTCAAATTTAAAATGAGGTTGTGCCTCTCTCTTAGCGTGCGATTTGAATTCGCTGGCGTGGTTGGCTGGCTGATGTGGAAAGATGCTCCTGCATCATACTCCTCAGCTGCAAAATTCATGAGCTTCTTCTCATGAGCTTCCCATCTCAGTTGTTGGAAATCCTCTTGGACCCCAAACAAACATCTGGAGCTTCCCATCTACTCCATTCTGCTGCTGCTTCCTTCTTCCTGTTCAGCCTCTCCCTGCTGATAGTGTCTGCTGACCTCAACATCAACCTTCTGATCTCTTCGATCACTTCATCCAGCTGCTCCAGTGGTTGGCTCTGTTCATGCAATCTCCTCAACTGCAATTTTTTTTGGCACATGAGCAGATCACGATGATCTCCCATGCCATCCTCTTCATCTTCATCTGTGGCCCCAAGTTTCCATTCTGTTGCAGACTTCAACTCTGTAGTCTCTTCCTGACTGACTTGCTGTTCAGTCACATTCTCTGACAGCTCAACTTCTATCAGTTCTCTAGTTGGCTCTGGATTGTTCAGCCAATCCTCCAACATCTCCAACTCCATCTCCCATGGAGTGATAACTTTATCTTCTTCTATCAGCTTCAGTGCTACAGCTTCCTCATCTCCTTGGATGAAGTCATTGAGCCATTCCTCAGAATGCTCACTCTCTTTTTCTTCTTCTTTTGCTTGGGCAGTTTCAAACACCTGCTCCAATTCTTCTTCTTCCCTGACAGTCATCGTCAGCTGTGACTGTTCTGTTGTTGTTGCTACACCATCTGCAACACTGAATTCTGCCTCCTCCTGGGAAAATGGTAGGAATATCCCAATTCCCCCAATCATCAGAAGATTTCTCATATCTTCCTTCTTTTCTGTCAGCTGCACATGCTGATCCCTTTCCGAGCTCACATGCTCTGTCAGCTCCTCTGGCTGATTCTTACTCATTTGCTCATTCCTTCCCACCTGGAAATATGAGACTTCTCTGCTGCCCTCCTAGCAGACCATGAGATCAACTGACCCCATCTTCATCAACAACCTTTGTTGAATTGAACTCACCTCCGAGTCCATGAGACTTTCAGACAGTCTCGAATGCTCATCTCTGCCCACCTGGCAGTTTAAGATGTTTCCATTGTCCTCCTGGCAGTGTTCGAGATCCCGCAACAACCTCATATAATTGCCCAACTGGCAATGTGAAATTCCCTTTCTATCTTCCTGAAAGTCCGTGAGATCCCGCAGTGACCTCAACTCGTTGCCCTCCTGGCAATCTGGAATTTCTTCTCTTCCCTCCTGGTAGTGCTTGATATCTTCAGCTGATCTCATTTCAATTTCAAAATCGTTGAGACCTTCCCCAGTCTCTGGTTCGCATATCTGAACCATTTATTCCTCCATTGCCTTGAGGTTTTTAGCGTACCTCATCCACTCTTTTAACAACCTACGCTGTCTCATGAACATCAGCTCCCTGACTGGACATTTTGCTTTTTCCTTCCTCATGGGCCATTTGTGCATCCATATCGACCTCTTATCCTTCCGCATCTCAATAGCAATCTCATCTAGTCTCACATTTATCTCAATGAGTTCTTCATCCCATTTGGCGTCACTTATCAGTTCAAGGTCCTTTCTTCCAACAAATCTATGGCCTTCAGTAGCCATGTTGCTGTCCTTGTCTGCCCTCCTGGTAGATCTGCGACTGTCACTCTGCATCCTGAGCATTTCCATCTTCATCCTACAGTCCCGCTGACTGCCTATGGACTGCTGCCTACTTGCAAACAAGTCCTTACAGAGTCCTCCAGCGCTCTGTCTTCTTCCACCTGCCTTCTCCTCTCTACTTGAAGTATACAAACAGAGTTCTCGCTCTGATACCACTTGATGCATATCAGATTTCTCCTTGTCTCTTACCTCTCTTTCCTGAAAAATACAGACAAGAAATGAGCTCTGATACCACTTGATGCGGTGAGGTCACACATGCATACCCTGCAGGGTCTCTGTACGCACCTCCCTCTCTCAGGATCGTTCAAAAATCCCCTTCTACTGATCCGAAGTGGCTCCTTGGATTCCCTCAGAAATATCTATGAAAATCTGACCCACAGGTCTTCTCTTTCCCTGTCTCGGCCTCTGCACCAAACCGTGAACAAATTCCCCATAAGGAATCTGAATATCGGGCTTCGGGGTTTCGGGGTTCCTGCTGTCGAGAATCACTGTCCTCTCGAATCCCCAATCACTGATGAGCTCTCTGCCCGGCCTTAGCCCCTCCTGGCTATGCCCTGACCCATATGATCACTACCCCATGACCTCAGTCTTATCCCCTCGTCGGGGTTTTGGGGTTTCCAATGCCAAAATGCATTGGCCCACAAAATTCCCGATCCTTCGAATCCCGATCTCCGATGGACTCGATATGCTATAACTTTAGCTAGCCCTCCTTGCTCATCTCCTGGTCCATGTGACCACTACCCTGTGACCGTAGTCAAACCTCTTGTTGGGGTTTTGGGGTTTTCAATGCCCCAATGAATTTTCTCACGGGATTCTTGATCCTCCGAATCCTGACAGGTTGACAACTAGCCCCCACTCAACGAAGATTTCTTCCTTCTCTGGTCTGCTGACAGCTGGCTCCCACACTAGAGCTGTTCCCTTTGTCGGGGTTTCGGGGTTCGCAATTTCGAAATGCAAAGATTTCGTGTCCACAGAATCCCTGCTATGTTGATCCCTAACTTTCTTCGGATCTCCAACACGTGTCCCAATTGGATGGACGGTCCAGATTAAACCTCAGACTTCGCCAAACACCAAACCAAAAAACACTTAATTGTGTGAGTCCCGATGGCCAAAACCCTGATGATTCCCGATGATTGCCACCTGTCCCAGTGGATGGATGGTTCTCATTGTATCAGGGTTTTCACTATGGATTTCCCCAACCTCTTGCTCACAGAACTCCCAATTTTCCGACTCTCGATGCTTCGATAGAGTCCTCCCTTTCAGGACTTTCCCTGATGGCGTTCGATCACCTCCACGCGTCCTCCTCAAGATGGTGATCCATATTTTCTCTCGGGGTTTCGAGACTTATAGTGTCCCGATTCTCTCGACCTCCGGATCTTCGATATCCTGAACGCCGATATCCTGAAGTCTAGTGTCCGGATCTCTGAAATGGATGATCATGCGACATGTGTCCTCTCCTCAGATGGATGGCTCAGATTCTTTCGCTGGTTCAGGATTTTTGATGTCCCAACTTTCATGACCTCAAGAACTCCGATTTCCCGAGTGCCGATATCCCGATACCTGTCGGGATATTCCTCCTATTTACGAGATTAACCCCCTCTCAACTTTTGCAGATCCGACGACATTCAGTGATCCTGCACCAGATATAACGGCTCAGATCTATTATCCCTCTCTGCGCTCCTCCGGCTGCTCCCTGGATGCGAATACCAACGATCCAGATCTAATCCCCAGCCGATTCGATGGTTTCTATTGCTCCCTCCTAAGCTTCTACAATTTCTTCCGAGACTTGGAATTATTTCTAGATCTCAAAGGCCTCGACCTTCCTCTTCTTCCTTTGCGAGCTCCTCTTACCTCGTGCCTCGCCAACGCATGCAAAAATGCTGTTCCTCATGAGCTCCTCTTCAAATATTTGAAGATTTGATCTCTACCTCCCGTAGAGTCTCCACACATATACTGTTCTGTCTCTCCTGAGCTTCTCACACGTTTAGACCCCTAAGGGATTTTGTCCTTCTTTCTCCTCCTCCCATAAATGGAGAATATAATGCCCTCCTGGCAGTGTCTCTGCTCAAGAAACCTCATTGCCGAGTCTTTCAGGGTGTTCAACAACCCTGTGAAGATCCCTCAGTGGATAATTCCTAGCTCTAGAAGTCAAAGAATTCTCTTCTTCTTGTGCCTACCTGCACACAGTCTCAATTCCCACCTGGAAGAGTGTCTTCTTCCAGAACTTCCAGTGGTTCTGTCTCCTTCTCCTGTGCACCTATGCACTTGCTCAATGCCCACCTGGCATAGCTCTCAGAATCCTTAGTGATTCTGTCTCTTATGAACTCACAACAGAGTTCCTCCAACTGCACCTTGTGCCTGTGCTCAATGCCCACTTGGCAGAGCTCTACAGAACTCCTCAGAGCTTCTATCTGTAACTGTGTCTTCTCTTACACAGCCTTGCCTCCAAGGTATTCAACAAACTTGAGGTCTTCTCCTGAGTTGTTGACTTCGGTTCTTGTGCCGCAACACGTCTTTGTATGAACTCGCAAAATTCAGAAGTGCAACCTCTGTGCATGGCTCTCAGAACCCGCAACGTTCTGTCACCCCCTCCTGGTGTGAAGCCTCAAAGACCTTCAACCTGAAATCAAACACACTCCCTACAAATGCCTAACATACATCTACAACATACAATGGAACACACACATACATTCACATAACACAGAAACGCAGGAAAAACTGCTCTGTTATATTAAATGGAAAATGCCTGAATTTACAATGGTGTTCCTGAGCTCCCTCTAACTCTTCTCTTACAACCCATATTCCTTCCAAAATGAGATACAAAATCTCTTTTACCTGAGGGGGATCTTTGAGTGCTTCCCTCCAACCTACCTACCCTATTCAATTAAATTGAATGGGCTGTCTAGTCTAGAATTGGATCTAGATCTCAGCCATTACACACATTAAAGGCTAATCTACTCTATGTCTGCACAAAGGCATGACTTCCTGGCTCAACAGCCTAAGCATTTAATTACATCAAATTCAAATTTAAAATGAGGTTGCGCCTCTCTCTTAGCGTGCGATTTGAATTCGCTGGCGTGGCTGGCTGGCTGATGTGGAGAGATGCTCCTGCATCACAATTGCTTCTAGTTGTTCCTTGAATTGAGAGATTCTAGAGAAAAATTCATGAACTATTTCTCCTTTCTGCATCTTTGTGTTCTTGAGTTGAGTTCTCAAGTTCGTTTTTCGGTTAATGTTTCTTCCTTCATACAATTTGGTTAGGGAATCAAAAATTTGTTTTGGGGTATTATTAGATGCCACTTGAGGGATCAAGTGATATTTGATAGAGTTTTCAATGATTCTTTTATCCCTACCCATGTTCTTTTGATACTTTTCTTTAGCTATAACATCTACGGTTTCTCGTACATTTTTTTTAATGAATCTTGCTTGGTATTTCTCTTCAAGAATGAGTGCAATCCTATACTTCCAGGAACAAAAGTTATCCACACCTTCTAACTTGTCAAAAATCTTGGTTCTTGTTGACATCTTGACTTGGAGCTGGGAAAATGACCAAAAAATGAAAGTTCTCATCATTTAAATCTAAACTTACTAGGAGGTGCGCTTGGATGAGGCGAGTAGCATGGTGCAGTTAGTTTTATGAAAATCCAACTTTTACCCCTTGAAACTGAGCTTGCAAAAATTTGGACTGGTACTTTTGGTACTGGTTCTGGTTTCTGGGTTCTCTAGTACGAGTGAAAACTAGGGTTTCACTTTTCGGGAGTTTTTTCCACAGAAAAAGTGCACTCAAGCTTCCAATGAGTTCCCTAGGCTAGGGCACACTTCCTTAGAAGTTTTTAGGCTGAAATTCCTCTTCAATAAAAATCCCTAATTTTCTTGTACCACAACAATGATGTTTTTGCTTATCTAGTGAAAGGTTCTCTCTTCATATTAGCTCTAATACCATGTTAATTTTAGAGAAACTATTAAGTTTCTTTTCAATTTACTAGACAATAATAGCATATGTAGGATCACTGAGAGAAACATAATTACAAGATACACAACATTTATCTTGGGAAACCCTCACGAGGGAGAAAACCCAACAAAAACTTCCTTAATATAGATAGCCAATACAATGCTGATGCAGGAGCATTGCTCCATCTCAACACACACTAGATAACTAACACACCTGGTGCACATTCAAGGAAGGAGAGGTGCCACCCTCTCATTTCGCCTCGAGAATCTAAGGGGTGATCCAGGAAATTAATGAAGACAAGCTGGAAGGAGAAAAACCATGCTTTCAATCAAGCTGGAGACAATGTCACCATTAATAGGCTGATGGAAGAAGGGATCTACATCTGACTTGGAGCATAATTTCCATCATTGTAGTTTTCCCTTTCGATAGATGTTAGGGATGATGATTTGACACCATTAGTTAGCTTGCACGGGAAGCTCATTTGAGGCCCTCTTGTACAAATCATTGTATTGTATGCCTGTTAGAGGTTGCTGAAGCTAGATGAAAATCATTGTAGGCCAAATTAGGAGGTTGATGAGAGCCGAGACTCAGTTGCAGCTCAAATTCCACCATTGTAATTTGACATTCCACCATTAATAGAAAATGATAGTTTTTCTTGTTTTATCTTTCTGTGTAATGGACACTGTGTTATGAATGTCTTTTGCATGCATTTGAATTGTATATGAATGTTAGAAATTTTCTGCAGGGATAGGGATACTTTTTTCTATCCGTGAGTGATTTGAGTTAATTCTGGTTCTCTAGGCTAAGTGAAAGGAGTGCATGACAGAGAGAGAAAAATATGTAAGCCGGCACAAGGAGTGCATGCCTGAACTTAGTGGAGTCAGAAGAGAAGCTACCAGGAGGGCACACCAGATTAATTTACAGACATAGGGAGAAATTTCAAGGCGGGTAAATACCTTAAAAATAAATGCTGTGAGGAGATAAGCATAGTCCAGAGTTAATGAACAATCTGTAATACTCTACCAGGAGGGCATCAAGCTTGTGTGAGCATACCTAGGAAATAAACGACTGAAGGTGTTGAAGAATCCCATAATTGCTAAACATTCTGGTGAAGGAAGGATTTGCAAGAAGTGCAACAACAAAGGAAAGGAGATGTCTTAAACCTTTCCATAAGGCTGAGGGAGAAGTCGTCGAAGAACCGAGCCAAGTGCAAGGAGTGCGCTTACGGTGTTTTGAGTTCACCTTATAATATCGGGAAGAAGAGAGAGAAGCTGCCAGGAGGGCACATAAAAATCAAAGAGGAACTTGGAACCATGAAGGTTTTCAAGCTGATCAAAGTCACAGGAGAGTTGCATAGATTTATGCAAGGAGTGCAGAAGGCCATCGAGAACAACCTAATTCTTGAAAGGTGAAATTGCACTAAGTTAGACAAAGGAGTCAAGGACTTGCCGAAGTCTTGAAGACAGAGAGGTCATCCATCATCAGAGAGGACAAGGTGGCAGAATATCGAGAAGTTCGAGAGGAGGAACTTCATAAGGTTTGCCAGAAGCAAACAAGGATCTTCGCGAAGTCGCGAAGAGTGATTTCAAATCTAGACCATTCGATCTAGAAGGTCATGTGGCGAAGGATCAGTGCATCACTAATTCACAATTGGAAGAAGAAGAGTCAGGAGAAGAGAGGATTCACGAAGTCTAAACTCATGAAGTCGATCATAGCCGTTGATCGTGAGAGGAACGATGATCGTAGATCTGGGCCTGGAGAGTTCGCCACTTTGGAAATCAGGGAGAAGGAGGAAGCTGCTCGTGAAAGTCCCGAAGCACGAGGTCACAAAAGGAGCTAACCCACGATCATATCCCATGGTCACATCAAAGGAGAGGGTCTGCGGGTGCCACATAACCTATGACAAGAAAAAGAAGGACCCGTGATAAAAGATTCAGATTCCAGAGAGGAATCTAAGGAGTCATTTTGACTTAGCACATCGAACGATCCTAGACCGGGAGGTCATGCAACTCTGAAGGAGGGGTAGGGTCTGCACCAAGTGGTATCAAAGCTTGATTTCTCCTAAAGATAGGAGGTGAAGGGGGAGACAAAGGAGATAGTCTGATACCAAGAGTGGTATTAGAGATAAATTTCTCTCAGGTAGAGAGAAGGAGGTACAAAGATTGTCTGATACCAAGAGTATCTTATCAGAGCTTGATTTATTTTAGGCAGAGGGGAGGATACAAAGGAGCAGATGAAAAATTGATTTCTGTAAGCCATGGAGACAGACTGAGATTCTATATTGGAACTATTGCAAGGCATGCAACAAATGATAGACAACCAGGTGGGCTGTAGACAAAGCGAGATGGCCATTGATGGTCATAAGGATGGTCGAGGAGAAGTCCACTCATAGAAGAGAAAGATAGAGATGGATAAGGATCTCATTGAAATATGAGCACAGATGGAGGAGCTAGCATTCAAGATGCAACATGAGTCAAAGGTACACTGGAGGTACTAATTTCCTTTGAAGAGGACAACCAGATGGCATGTTTAGAAGTTGTTGGCCAGGAGGCAATAACAAATGTTAAAGAGGCGGTCGAGGCATGCTGAAAACCTCAGTCATAAGGGAAAGAGATATGGCAAGAGTCCCATAGATTTTCAGGTGGGCAGTGAGAAGGGATCAATGGATCTCGTAAACTGCCAGGTGGGTAGAGGAGACATCCCAGATTGCTAGGTGGGAAAGGGAGAAGAGGTGAGCTCAGCTGAGAGTTCATTGATAGATGAGGAGGCAGAAGAAAAACCTCACTCAGATGGAGATTCACACAGAACCGTGAGCCACATGAATGAAGATGATGACAAGTTAGAAAATTTCATCACAGTGAAGGAGGAGGATTAGAGAGATGTTATGATAATTGGAGGAGTTTAAATATTCCTACCAAGTGGCCAAGGAGAGGCTAACACAAACATTGCATATGCGACAGGGAGACAACAATGAAAGACTGTCAAGGAGGAGAAGGAACATATACTGATGTTTGGGTATAAAGATGTTGCTCCCTAGAAGAGGATTATTACCTAAAATTCTCTCTTTTTCAAGGTGTTGAGTACTTTTTCTAAGGTTTTTCTATGCTATATTGATATTTGGTTCTTAACATATGGTATCAGAGTTCAAGGTCTTGGGGTTTCGCTGCTACATCTGAGACACCTTGGCATTTTTGCTATAACTTTTTTTTCTACAAAGTCTCAGAAGGAGCATATTGAAGGATATTTAGTAGACAGATCACAGTACGTTGGGTTAAAATTTTAGATCTTGAGGACTTACACTTTCAGAGATACATCCTATGTAAGATAGGGTTTTGGAATAATCCTGAATTGAGTCATTGCGGAATTTTTTCTATAAGATTTCTTATGTAATGTTTTAGACCCTAAAATCTAGTGGCTATTCATAGAAATTAGTAAGGTATATTTGGTAAAAATGTCAACTTCTGGGTCATATTAAATTTGTAGATAAACCCTGTGGAAGATAGGGTATCTGACTAGTCCTATTGACTAGTCTCAAGCAGGTGTTACAAGTAAAACAATCATAACTTCTTACTAGAGTATCCAAATTGAATGAGACTGGTTGAATTGGATAGTGGACAATCTGTAGTATTTCAGGTACATTTTTCAGAATTATATATCAATTATTTTGTGCGGGGCATGCTATACAAGTGAGATCTCCTGGAAATGACAAAAATCAGCAATTTGTGGGGAGGTTACTATAAATTCCACTTGGCACATCCAATTTTGATTAGACCTGTGTCATTGCAAAGAAGAAATATCAAAGAACTACAAAAAAGAAAATTTCATACCCAGAAGGGCCAAAATTTTAGAGATACCATAAAAGGAAGATTGTCTAGCAGAACCGCCTCAAAATCAAGGTTTAAAGTGATACTTGGCCAACATGTCACCAAAAAAGGGAACTTCTACACCAAACAAGCCTCCAGATAGTCCTACTTGGAATCTTTATGAAGGTGAAGAAATGTGTAAGAACATAAATGATTTACAAAATAAGACGGTTACAAAAGATGAACTACAAGAAATGATGGATTCAACGGAAGCAATAAATACTAAGATGGATGGTTTAAAAGGGGAGATCATGGAAGGATTGAAAAATCTCCTAATAGAGAGGATACCTAAAAGTGAAAATGCATCCCATGAAATTCATGATGTGGACTGTTGGCCCTTGACCAAGTTTTGGAGAACCTTGGTCATGTTTGACCATTTTTTGGACTTCGACAGGTTGGTCGAATATGGAGCGCCCGAGCGAAGTGAAGATCACGGGATATCACCATTTTTGCGGGATTTTTGAGTTTTTAGGGTTTATGTAACAGGTATGGGATGTAAACCCATGGGTTTACCCATGTTTAGGCCCTTGTTATAATGTATAAATAAGTATCCAAGCGATGTAAGAGTAGTTCAATCTGTGTGACTGTATTTCTAATCAGCTTTGTGCAAGAGCCTATGAAGGTTGCTAAGTGTGGATAGTTGTGAATGCTTTGTGCATACTGAGACTTGCAGAGATAAGTGCAAGTGATTGTAAGAAGGATTTTTTCTTTGAACTACTCGGGGAAGGAGGATCTGGCGAGGTGCACACAGATCTCCTGTCCTTGCGGAGTTGGATCTGTGGCTTGGTGCATGTAAGCAAATTGGGAGAAACTAATAAGAAGAGAAGAAGATTGGTGGACATAGCCCCACACTGGGGTGAACCACATATATCCCGTGTCGATGAGATTTGTGCTATGTTGTTCATGTTATTTATGTGTTCATTTTCTTAGTACACTATTCTTGATGTATGGTAGATATATCTATGAATTCTTAGTGCTTATTATGTGAATGAATGTTAGATCTAAGATTATGCTAAGTGCTTAGAGTGTTTGATCTATTAATACTGTGTTGATCTGTAATATCTATGATGTAAATATGGGTTAAAGTTTAATGAATGTTAATTTCTAAGTGCTCTATTAAGTATTGTGATCACAGATCTGTGTCCCAGCTAGTTGTAGACACTTGAGTCCTGCAACCCCCCCTGCCTCTACCTTGGGTGAGACTTCATCTACTTCATAGGTGTTGCCGAAAGGCCCAATAGTTAGGGTTTTTTTGGTGCATTGTTGAAGCATTGAACCTTGGGTATGACCTTGTGCCAACAAATGGTTCTATTGTCGAGACTTGAAACTATGATTGATGGGAACTAAAGAAAAGAGAAAATATCTGTGCGTAGATCTGTTGTTTTAGTGCACAATATTCTACTTGACCTGTGAAGTTCTGTGCTAAAAATAGAAGTCTGATCTGAAGAAAAAAGGCAAGATATTAAATCTTTGTGCTCTGGAAAAGGTAAGATAAGTGGAAATTTTTGTTTCGAAAGTATGTATTTAGGTATGTTAGATAGATTTTGTCCTAATCTGAAAACTAGGGCACAACTAGAAGAAATAAGATTTGATATGAATAAATCTGATAAAGTTAGTGAAATACATGTTATTCCTATGCATAGAAACAATTTTTGGACTAACAAGAGGATGCAGGATCCTGTAAAGAATTTTCTGGAGGTCCAACACCGTGATCCCAGTGCATAGTACAGAAAAGGTTGGGGATCGTTCAAGAGAAAGAGAGGATTGACACTATGTTATAGCTATAGAAGAGTAGGACATCTTGCTAAGGAATGCCCTAGTGTAGGTACTACTTTCCTTTGTTGTAAATCTATTGGACATGAGGTTTTGGATTGCCCTAGAATGATTGCTAAAGTTTAAAAGATGAACACGAGACAAGAAAACCATGAGGAAGGTCAAGAGACTAAGAATATGCTAGAGCACTAGAAAGAATCAGAGACTATATTATTACATATGAAAGAAACATTGAGTGATCATAGAGACATCAGTTTACCAAAGATATTAAAAGAGAAAGAGTGCATAGAAACAAGAATAGGAGACTTCGACATATACTTGTACTGGATGAAGAAACACAGGTGAATGTTATGCTAGAGAGGACTTGAGAAATTTTGAGAAAGCTAGCTATGGTTCCTTCATTGGGAAGGATAGGATTGTTTAAAAGAAAGATGATAACCCTATGTGGAATATTTACTCATGTACCTATGATTTCTCATGGAGCATCAACTGAAGAAGAATTTGAGGTCATTAAGTTTGTTAAGAACAATTCTCCCTTTTCAATTTTTTTAGGAAAGACCTGGATTGAGAAAGATCAGATTCGAAGGAAAGAAGAAGAGGTAACCACAGAATAGAAAAAGAAAGAATTAATGGATTTCATGGCTAGGAGAATAGCAAGACTAATACAAGAACACGAGGACAAGTCGAAGCAGCAAAAGGTTGTTGAAGTTGGAAGAACACAAGAAGGCTTAAAGAATCCATGCAGGAGAGAGGATCACCTTCCCCATAAGTAATAAGAGAAGAGGTATTACACTCGAACCCTTTGAAAGACTCTCAACATTGTGAAGTTACTATGGTAAGAGAAGATAAGAATAAAATAGGAGAGAGGAATCCAACGACTCAGATCACAGGAAAAAAGGCCAGAAAGCTTAGTAAGAAGAAAGCAAAGTTAGAAAAATTGCAGGAAGCTTTAGAGAGGACTTCGCAGAAGGAAGGTTGACAGAACTCGAACCTCGTCAAAATAGCAGAACAACGCAGAAGGTAACATCGACTTGGCAAAGCTACGTGACCGTTGGAGGCGTCTTGACCGTTAGAATGATGCTCCAGAATAGCTAGAAACACAGTTATTGTCGAAAAGATCGTCATTGGACTGTTGGGACCATGCCACAATGTATGGAATCATATTATTTGAGGCATTCCTCCCCATTGGAGGAGTTTGTTACGACGTTGCCTATTTAATCCGTTGAATGCCTCACCAGGGACACTTTTTCAAACTGAGATATTTTCATCCACAGAGAACTGATTTCTATCTTTTTGTGCTTTTGAGACCTCGCCATCCATTTTTCTTACCTTGATCACCCATTCACCTACCCGAGATAATTGACCACGAATGTGTATGTTAGGTGAACGCAGCGCAGTAGAGAAACCAATGGAAGAGATATTAATAGACCTTATGGCTGAGAAGGTCATGTTCGCATGAGTACATGCTTGATCAAAGAGAGGATTGAAAGCATCCCCATCAATTGGGCATCGATCTGGGCCATCCTGAACCGTGACGGAGAAGAGAATCAAGCACCGTGACGATCTGGTGAATGCAAAGTAGATCCCGTCTGTCTTTCTTGACTGCATCCCGCCTTTGGCTGGCGTGGTTAGTCGTGACATCATCCCAAGGGATTTTGAGTACACCCTCATCATGACATACCTCTTGAAGGGGATACACGTAGTAGGTCCACAGTTGGGACTAATCCCATCGCTTAAGATAAGTGATTTTAACCTCGACGATAAGAATAATTATGGAATTCTCACACAACATAGATATGCAGATATCCTAGATCTCCTTGATACTGTCATGGATCAAGGATATCGTGAGGTCCACTATTTTAAATGTGATGGAAATCCCACACTTCGACAGACATCAAGAGGTTAACGTTGCATTAAAATCCTCCTGTCGTGCTTCCATGGTGGGTACCTGTGGTTGGATAGGCACATCATTGTGGATATGACACTGATCCACCTCATTACTGGACTAAGAATGCAGGGACCAAACCCTCAGAAATTCTACCTAGGGAAGGTTGCAGATTGCTCCCTAGCACAGTGAATAAAGGAGGCATATGACGATGTGGAGAAAGGGAAGTGAGGTTACAAGGTAGCCTCCATCCAAGATGGCGTAGTGTGCCTATCTTTTCAGCTGATAACGTGCAAGATCGTCAAGAAGAATAGACTGATGAAAGTCATGGGGTTCGTTGTCGACCTCACAGGGAAGTGTGTTGAAGGCATGCAGATGAACTGGGCAATCTACCTCGTCAACGAGTTGGAGAAGGACTTTCGATAAGTGTAGGACCAAGACTACAAGTTCCACTTTAGTTGGTTGTTTATTCTAATCACATTTGATTCTTGGGAGATGCCAGAGGGAGCGACATTCCCTGAAGTTAAGACATCTGAACCATTGGACACGAGGTTCACCACCTTGTGGTATTCAAGCGATATGGCAAAGCAATGGAAGTCGAATGCTGTCTTCCACACCTACTACCTACAACTCACATGGGCCATTGAATATTTTGACTGAATGACATCGAATACACTCCATCAGTTTAGGCCGCTCGCAAATTTCTACGTAGATCGACACTTCATATATATCACCGTGAATGGGGACGAGAGCAAGGAGGAGTTGCATTCGTACTACAAGTTGAATAAGGAATATATGGAGGAAGTAACCAAGAAATGGCCAACCAAATTCCTTGTATCGGTTTGAGATGCATAACTCTTCGACCCTGACATCATCGGAAGTCCTTTGGTCACCGGAGAAGAGTATGATGGACCAAGCAACACCAATAATAAGAAGAAGGAGTAAGTGCAGGAGATAAAAAATGCATCAGAGGAAACTGCGTCTGATTCACCCGGAGGAGGAGGGGGAGACAAAGTAAACCAAGAAGAGGAAGGTGAAGAGGACAAGCAGGAAAAGGATGAAGTAACACCACCAAAGGATCCCCTTACAGAGGCTGAGACATCAAAGAAAAGGAAGGGTTCTCCCAAGAAACCCTCAATGTGGAATAAATCCCAAGCCAATAAGGCTCAGTCATAGAATGTACTCACAATGTATGCTATTGAACTCATCATCGTAGATGTAGCATATTCTTCAGAGGATATCTTGCAGTGAAACGAAGCAAACCAGGAGATGATGTATGACAGAATTGAGGTGGAGTTGAAGGGGGTAAAACAAGCTCTCTATTTGAGCTGTGTAGTGTCTACTGTGTCGTCATCCTCAGAAGGTATAGAATTGGGGGATGGGCCTACCCAACTACGTAGATTAATATATGCGACAGAGGCTCTCCTTCGATGAGTACAAGAAGAAAAAGAACATGCCATAGAGGCCTTGAAGCAAGCACATGAGGAAGACTTAGAGAAACTTTAGGTTGCACAACAAGAGAATAATGACCATCGGGTGAAGTTCAAAGTGGACATAGAACAGATCCAAAAAGAGAAATATCAACTTCTTGTTGGTCACTATAATTGCTTATTTAATCTAAACAATCAAGTGCTACATAAATTGTCAACCTAGGGAAGTCTGTTTATTTCAAAGGTAACCACGCACTATATATGCTCAATCTCAAAAGAAACCTAGAGTTGTAGTAAAAACTATATTAATCACACTTGCCTTGAACAAACTGAAGTTCTAACTTGAATTACAGGAAGGTAATCTACCTATTGCAGAGCTCAAAGTTTAAAGAAATGATTAATTGAAGAATCCTGGATTACATTAAAATAACAACAAGATATTGCAACAGGAAAGACCAACTATTCTGTAACTAGAGAACATGACCCTATTCCCAAAGCAAGAATCTTTAGCACCTGTTTCTGATCATCATACTTCATGAACTCATTTCTTAACTGAAATAATTGACATGCACACTGAAGGCTATCTATCTCCTAACAAAGAACAGGACCCTATTTCCCAAGCAGGAAACTTTAGCACCTTGTTTCTGATTAGCACACTTTCATGAACTCATTAATGCATTGAAGGCTAACTATCCCTAACAGAGAACATGACCCTATTTCCTAAGCAAGAAACTTTATCACCTTGTTTCTGATTAACACACTTTCATGAACTCATTAATGCATTGAAGGCTAACTATCCCTAACAGAGAACATGACCCTATTTCCTAAGCAGGAAACTTCAACAACTTATTTCTGATTACCAAGATTTCATAAATTCATCACACATGATTGCTAAAAAAATAATTAACAGTTACCCAAGCATGAATCACAGGAAAACAATGTAATGTTCAGTGAAGTAGAGTTTTCAGCAAGACAGAGTTCAGTAAAGTTGTGTTTCAGCAAAACAGAATTCAATAAAGTAGTGTTTAAGCAAAACAAAATTTAATCAAGGCATAAACAGAGATCACACTAACACACTAAAAAACTAACGGGTGAATCTTGTGAAGAAGGTGGGCCCTCCCCTCTCACAATATTCCCCTGAAATGAGAAGGCTAGAGAGAAATGCTCAGAACAATATTTTATTCATCTGTCAATGTATCATATTACAATATGAAATGAAGTACGTCCTTCTCTGTAAAACCTTCTTAGTACAAAAACCGAAGATATCCTCGAATGGTGATTTCCTCTTATTTAAAGAGGAGAATCCCTTCGATACAATCGATCAACAAATTATAGGTGTATATCTGAGTCCTATTCTTAGTCAGATCGACTTTCTAAACTAGATCAGGATATCCTAGTCTCCCGCAACAGAATGCTATTACAAGTGCTGAGTGAGGTGTTGCTGTTGCGGCTGGAGTAACAACTCCTTTATTTGTTTCTTGTTACTGCTGTTGTGTGTTGTTTCGGCATAGCAAATTGTGGGTTGTTTCAGCCACGGGATTTGCGTTCTGACTGTTTCAGCACTTCTCAGGCAGCAACGATGGTTAATGCTTGGCTCACGGTGCAACTGTTGTAGTCAATCTGTGTGAGTTTCTTTTGACCGCAAACTGTGTAACGACTTCCTCTATGTTTCATCATCATTGACCATGGACTGTGTAACAACTTCCTCTGTGTTTTAGCATCGTCGACCACGGATTGTGTAACAACTTCTATGTTTCAACATCATCGACCATGGACTGTGTAACAACTTNCTCTATGTTTCATCATCATTGACCATGGACTGTGTAACAACTTCCTCTGTGTTTTAGCATCGTCGACCACGGATTGTGTAACAACTTCTATGTTTCAACATCGTCGACCATGGACTGTGTAACAACTTCCTTTGTGTTTCAACATCGTTGACCATGGACTATGTAACAACTTCCTTTGTGTTTCAACATCGTCGACCATGGACTGTGTAACAACTTCTGTGTTTCAACATTGTCGACCATGGACTGTGTAACAACTTCTGTGAGTTGTTTTTTTAGCAACATGCCTCAAATGCTAATCTGCAGTTTGAACTGTTTCAACACTTATACATTTCTAATCAATGGTTAAGTACGAGAGTGATGTAAAATTATATGCAAAACAAATTAAACATATAGTAAAGAGAAGAGACGTTGTATACCTTTGGAAAGATAGGGTAAAGTGATAATATGAGTCTAAATGTGAGTGAAACAAGAGTGTAATGGTGGCAAAAAGTATGGGAAAAAAGGTACATTGTGTGGTCCTAACATCCCCCCCAACTTAAAATGTTGCATGTCCTCAGGCAACTTCACTATGAATCAGAGTCTGAATACCGACTCTGAGCGTGCAAGTTACTCAAGCAGTAGCTGTGGGAGGTGCTGTCTGTTGGCGCTCTGAACCCTTGGACACGTTGTAAACTTTGCCAAGCTGCTCTTTCTGTCTTCTTAGGCAACTTATAATGGATTTGATATCTCTCTACTGGCAACCAGAGGATAGGAAAATAAAACCGGTACCCTATCCTTCTTTTAGCACATTGCTAAACACACTGGATGTAGTTAGGTACCCTAGAGATTTCTATCTTGATATTAGTAGGGCTAAAAGGATTGTGTTCCTATCTTTTCTCAGTAGATTGCTGCCAAAACAAGTTGTTTTCCTGGAGGGAAACAATCTCTGTGGATCTGATGAAGTGTTGATAATCCTGAAGCACTGTTGATTGTAGTTGCTGAACGTGTTCAGTCATCCCTGGTTTCTTTAAAAACTGATAGTATTCTGTAACAAAGGTGGCTACATTTTGTGGTTCTGGCCTTATCCAGAGAAGGCGATTATCCTTATTGTTCTTGGCAGCCAGGAAGTCATCCCGCCATACAATCTGATTGTGGAGAAATGAGGTGAATGCCCGTATTTGGATGTCACCGACAAGAGGATTAAGGTTGAGCTTCCTATTCTCAGGGATGGCCTCATTATGAAAATATGCCTCACATAGGAGGTGTTGATCCATAGCAGAGGCTTCTGCAAAGGTTTTGACAAAATCTTCTGTATGTAGCACTGCATGGGGTCTGCCTTCTGTGATTGATTTGATCTGAAACCATGTACGTCATTCCATGAGGAACAAGGAGTAATTGCAGGATGGTTTCCTTGAAGCCAGTAGCTTTTGTGCCAAGTCAAATATCAGGGCCAATCTGCCTTTTATGTTCTGTTTCTTAAGGGCACGAGCTTCCTGGCGTGTTTACTCCAAATCTTCCCAATTTGAGTAGGTATGATTTATCCAGATTTGTCTGTGCTCTTGCATGCTTTTGGCCTATGTAGCAACATACTCTTTTTAACATTTCTGTATTATTGCCTTCTCATTCCATGGCTGAGTTTGTGTTTCAGCGTTGCAAGTAGTTGGCTGAGGTAAGGTTTGAGTAGATTGTTCCACAAAAGTGTGGATATTGATCTGGCTGGGAGGGGCAGATTCCTCAGTAGGAACTGTTTGTACAAATTTGTTAACAAAAGAAAGGGTTTCAGATTTGACATTTGTTGTAGGGCAGGGCTCAGTATTAATCTTGGGAGGTCCTGCTGGTTCTTGTGTAACAGCAGGGTGTTCTTCTTTGACTGCAAAAGTTGAAGGTGCAGGGGGAGCTCCTACTATTGGAATTTGAGTTATTTTGTAGCCTGCTTGATAGTAGATATCCCCACATTGACTGCACATATATTCTTTACACGAGCTCTCTGTTGTAGTCCCCTCTGACATGGTTGCTATGCGAGCTAGGGTGTGCAAGTTAAGTTCCTTATCATATGCTTCCTTTTCCATGGCTATCTCTTGCTTGTAGGCTTCCAGTTCGGACCTTAGGAACTCATTTTCTTGCAAGACAAAGGCCATTGTTGGTTATGGTTGAGGGATGACTGGTTCTTGTGTAGTAGTCACAACCTCACTAGCTGGTTCTTGTGGAGCAGCTACATGAATGGCAGTTGATTCTCATGTTTCAGCTTCTTGATGTAAGGAAAGTAATGTTGCAACACCGTGGACCTCTGATTCCTGTATCTCAATATCAGTATCAGCAGCTGGTTCCTGTGTTTCAGCTGTAGCTGGTTCTTATGTGGCAGCTATGGCTGGTTCTTGTGTTTCAGCCACTGAATGAGTAGCTGGTTCTTGTGTTTCAGCTACTGAATGGGTAGCTGGTTCTTGTGTTTCAACTATTGAATGGGTAATTGGTTCTTGTGTTTCATCTACTTGATTTGAAACAGATGATGTCACAATACCCTGGGCATCTGGTTCTTGTGTTTTAGTGCCTGTGGGTGGAATAGGCAAAGCTTCCGGCATTTGGGAGGTTGGAGGTGTACGGGGTATTAGTTGGATAGGTTGGGGGTCTAGGGAAGTGGTGGTAGTGGCTGCCCTTGTTGAGGCCCTTGTTCGTTTTCTTTGTAAAAAAGGCGGAAAGAAAGGAATTTTCTTTCGTTTACATGGGGTTTTTTCCTCAATGATGGGGCAGGGAGAATTGTCTGGCTTAGAATCATCGCTAAGAATATGAAGGGCAGGAGTGGATGATTATGGTAAAGTGTGGGGCGGGCTTGGTATGGTAGGGGGGTTAATTGGACTGATTGGTTATGTAGGTGGACTGTTAGGTACTTCTAGATAATCTGGAGGGTTTTGCGGTTGTTGTTCCTGGAGATTTTTAGGAATTTCAGCAGCTTCTTGGGGGTTTATGGGTGGGTTGTTTAGTGGAGGGTTTTTTTGGGAAAAACCCTTTTGGATAAGAAGTTGAATGAGACGGTGATGGGTGAGTGAAAGGGTGGGATTTTTAGCCTTTTTACAGTAGTGTGACATATTTTTAAGACAACCGAGCAAATAATAAGGAATGTTCACCAATCTATTATGCCGTAAATGAGACAATAGGACAAAATCATGCTGGTAGACTACCTGGTACCAACCTTCACAGGTAAGGTAGTGTTTGATAAATTTTGCAACTTCTGGCCATGGAGGCGGCAACGAGCTGAGTCAGACACCCCGACCTTTAGGTTCAATTTGTTCCCCTGGCAAGAGGAAATCCTGCTGGGCATTCAGGATGATGTTTTTGCGGTTGAACATGAAAATGCCATTGGTAGGGAGACCCGAAACCTACGCTATATCTTCTTCTGTAACTGAAATCTGAACCCCTTGAACAATGGAATAGTCTTCATGGAGATTTTGAGCAAACTGGAGAACCTGTTGTTGATCATACCACTGGAGTCTCTGAAAATAACCGAGCCATCCTGCCTGCAAAAAAAATTGATAGGCTGCTGGATAGTGTTCTAACAGGGCTGTCGTGGTGGGTTTGTACCATATAATAGAGCCTCCCATAGCTATCAGCTCGGTAAAATACACCGTTAAAGAGTTGAGTAACAACTTCTATGCAGAGTAAGTTTTTCGAGTGGAGGCATGCAAATGGTGGTGAAACAAATGAACGGATGGTAAATAGGAATGGTGATGGTGAATTCATGTGAAATGATGGTATAAAATTTTGATATGTCCTCCCCCCCGTCAAGTGCGGCTAATAATGATTTCACTCGAGTGGTCATAATGATTTGGAATCTTCTCATTAACTATAGCGTAACTGTATTACATACAATTTACATACCTCGCCTTTACCTTCTGATTCGTGCTACAAACAAAATATAATGCCTGTCCTCGATAGTTATGCAGTGGTCATGGTGAAGACTTTTGATTTGTTATATGAATTGTATCAAGGATTTATTGACTGGAAGGAAAAAATGTAGTATGAGAGCACAAAATCTTGCTGACAGATAATGTTGAAAAGTTGGTGTTTCAACAACAGAAAAGAAAGGGCGAAAAGTTGCTGACAATGGTGTTTCAGCAACAGAAAAGAAAGGGCGAAACAATTGCTGGACGATGTTGTTTCATTAATGGAAACTGTGAAGAATTGCCGGACTGTAGTGTTTTGGCAATGAGGAGAAGGCAAAAATTTGCTGACAATGGTGTTTCAGCAATAGAAAAGAAAGGGCGAAAAGTTGCTGACAATGGTGTTTCAACAACAGAAAAGAAAGGGTGAAACAATTGTTGGACGATGTTGTTTCATCAATGGAAACTGTGAAGAATTGCCAGACTGTAGTGTTTTGGCAATGAGAAGAAGGCGAAAAGTTGATGACAATGGTGTTTTAGCAACATAAAAGAAAGGGCGAAACAATTGCTGGACGATGTTGTTTCGTCAATGGGGAAATGTGAAGAATTGTTGAACCATGGCAATGGGAAAATGGTGAAAGGTTGCTGAATAATGATAGGGGAAAATGGTGTGGGGTTGCTGACAGTGGTGTTTCAACAATGGGGAAAGTCAAAAAGTCGCTGAACAGTGGTGTTTCAACAATGAAGAAAGAGCAAAGAGTTGCTGATAGTGGTGTTTCAGCAATGAAGAAAGAGCAAAGAGTTGCTGATAGTGGTGTTTCAACAATGGAAAAGCTTGCCTCTTCGTGAAGTAGGATTGTCCTTTCCTAGTGGCCTGTGCTTTGATCAGGAATCTGCAAAAATCGATTGTAACATGGTATTTCTTGACAAGGATTATTAGTAAATAAAATATAATCTAATACTAAAGAAATTAACTTAAAAAGAATTAATTGCAATGAGGGGTAGAAGCCCCCTCGAAAAAGAGGTAATGAGAGTCTGCCACAAATGTGGCCTTAAAATCTTCTTTGGAAATAGGGCATTGGTACATACGGAGCCGATGACCATTTACAAGTAACGGTGTTTTGGAGTCATCGATTGTGAGGAGTCTTATTGTTCCATTGGGGAAAATAGTGTCTACTTCGTAGGGTCCAAGCCATCTTGTACGCAATTTCCCTTGAAATTCTTTGAAC
>JZKD02S1796856.1:1096432-1109660 GCA_000966675.3 Picea glauca
ATCAACATCATAGTGAAAGAAGTTTTGAATTAGGGGATTGGGTGTTTTTAAGACTACAACCATACAAACATATGTCCCTCAAGCAAGCCAAGAAGGATAATAAATTATCACCAAATTACTATGGCCCTTATAAGGTGCTGCAAAATATTGGTAATATGACATACAAATTGGAGTTGTTCGCATCTTCACGAGTACACCCAGTTTTCCATGTTTCATGCTTAAAGAAGGTTATAGGTGACAAGATCCTTGTTCAAACTATATTGCCAGAACTTGACGAGGAAGGAAAAAACATATTGGATACTGAATCCATCACTGAAACAATAAATCTCCAGCTGAGGAATAGATCCATTTCAGAGTAGGAGGAAACTACTAGTTGAAGATTCCACTTGGGAATATGAGTCTTTTATACAGAAGCATCCAGAGTTACTCAAGCGTTGCGGACAACACTTGTCTCAATGGGAGGGGCATGTTAAGCCCTAAATAGTGGATCATTACCCTTTTATTGGGGCATATTACATTAGTAATGTTATTTTATTTATGTCGGCTTGAGTCCATTAGTTGTAATTGTACCTCCTAGTCTCCTATATATACCAAGGAGACATTTTCATTTGGAATCATCTTGTATTTGGACGTTTATGTGGGGTATAAGGAGGTTTCCCCCTCGAAGAGGCTTATTACCTAAAATTCTCTCTTTTTCAAGGCGTTGAGCACTTGTTCTGAGGTGTTTCTATGCTATATTGATATTTGGTTATTAAAAACAAGAGTTTCTTGATCTTCATTATGAATTCTAGAAAGGAAGTATGCTACCAAATTTACCCTTCCAGGTCTATCTAGAATAGTAATGTTAAAATCCTACAAAAAAAAAACCATTTAGTCACCCTACCATTGGTTATAGTTTTATTCATTAGGTACCTAATGGCAGAGTGTGATCGGTATGAATGAAGACCTCATACCCAATGATGTAATGTTTGAATTTATTAATTGCATGCATGATTAATAAAACTTCATTTTTCGTGACTGTATAGTTTAGTTCATCTAGTGTTAAGTTCTTGATAATGAAGTAAATGGCATAGGATTACTAATTTTCTTGCTATCCCAACACAACTCCAAGAGATGTGTTAGAGGCATATGTTGAAATATGTAATGGAAGATACCAATTTTCCCCCCTTAAAATTTGTGCTTGGGTGAGTTTTTCCTTTAGTATCTCGAAAGCATGTTGGAAATGATCATCCTAAAAAAAGTTAGTATCCTTGGTGAGTAATTTAAATAAATGAGTGGCTATTCTCGTAAATTTTTCTATAAATCGTCTATAATAACCGACATGACCTAAAACTGTTCTTACATATTTTGGAGATTTTGGGACTGGGAGTTTTGATATGAACTCAACGTTTTCCAAATCAACTTGAATTCTGACACCATATATGAAATGGCCAAGAAAAATACTCGCGGTATGAAATATACAACATTTATCATCACTCAAATCAAGGTTAGTTTCTAAGAACCTTGTCAAAACCTTCTCTAATATCTCTAATGCTTCATGAAAAAAATCACCATATAAAAATAAATTTTCCATATAAACTTCCACACAATCGTGGATCGTGTCAGAGAAGATAGCTAAAACCACTCTCTGGAAGATGGTGGGAGAATTGCACAGTCCAAAGGGTAACACTCTATAAGCATATGTCCCCAATGGACATGTAAACATTGTCTTGTCTTGATCTTCGGGTGCAATCCGTATATGGTTGTAACCACTAAAGCCATCAAGAAAAGAGAAATACATTTTACCAGTTAATGTGTCCAAAACTTGGTCAATAAATGGAAGAGGAAAATAATATTTTAAAGTGGATTTATTAAGGTCTCTATAATCAACACATATACTCCACTTACCATTCTTATTAGGTATGATGACAAGGGGTGAGACCCATTGGTTGTCTAAAATTGGGTATCATGTAATTTTTGTAGTTCTTCTTTGAAAATTTATTTAAGGGAAGGGTTCATCCACCTCTAAGGTGTCCTAATAGGAAGGGCATTCTCTTGAATATTGATATGATGGGTGAAAGTGTCAAGATGAATTCCCTTCATATCATGATAGTTCTAGGAAAAGGTTTTTGAGTGTTTTTGCAATATTTTGATTAGTTTCCCCCGCTAAGAACTGTCAAGATGAGAATTTATATGTAAAAATTTACCTGGACTGATTTTAGTAGGAATAGTATTTGATTCTGACATATCAATGGCTATTGTATAAATTTGCAGTGATGATGAAGAATTCAAATCATTTTTTTCTTGAAAATCTAAACTAAAAATATGATCAAGACATAAATCTAAATTTTGCAAAGGATCTAAATTTACCAAAAAACTTTGAATTTGATATTCTTCTGTAAGTACTTTGAATTGAATATTATGATCTATTGTAGAAATAGGTTGAAAATTGTCTTCATCACTATTGGTGGTGTCTAGCCATGGAGTGTTTTCAAGCTCATGAGAATATTTTGTAGGAGGATACAGAGTTACAATTTTCACTAAGTCCCTGTGAGAAATAAGCATGTTCCCATAACTACAACCAATAAATGAATATGTGATGGCCAACCATGGTATTCCCAAGATTAGAGGATGGCCCTCTAATTTTTTTTTTGGGTGAAAGAACATAAAGTAAACATGATACTCCAAAGAGTCTAAGTAAACAATCGCATAACATAATAAACCCTCGGGCTTAATCTTGGATCGATGTGCTAATTCTAAAACAATGGGTGTAGGACGAAGCTTAAGTAATTGTCGTTGTTACATGGTCTTTTGAGTCATGATATTGATTGCATCCCTTAAGAAAATAATAGTGTTTTGGAGGAGAACATCATTGATGCGTATTGAAATAATCAAGTTTCCAATATTTTGACATTTTTCTACAAAATTGGATTTTTGTTGGTTCTATCATTTTTTTTCCAGGTTTATTTACACAAAATTCCCTAATGGTTTTGGAATAAATAGATATATATATTTAATATCTTATAATAGAGGGACTTTGATGCAAACATTCCTTAATTCATAGACCAAGTCAAATTCAGGGTGAACAATTGGTTTTTCCAAGCTTAACCTTTCTGGGTAGGGAGGTAAACTGAATGACTGGGGAAGCTCTAAATGTGGGGGAGTTTTCTTTATTTCAACATTGTAAATTATTTGATGAGGATATGTCTCCTCTTAATATTCTTCAATAATTGTAGGAGAGTTATTATTGAGCACCTTTCCTGAACTAATTTGAATTTATTGTAGGTATACTAAGATGATAAAATAAGTGGGAAATGGTTGTAACTCGATGTTGAACACATGTTGAGATACCTTATTATTGGGGTTAGGAATTGGTTGGGCAAGCAACTGTGTGGGTCTTGGAGGTTGGGTGGATGGAATTTGTAGATTTTTGGGTTGTGTGAGCTGTAATTGTTGAAATGGTGTAATTGGTTGGGTTTGTGTTTATGTAGGATATAGAATTTGTGGGGGATATGGTTGTTTTGAATATTGTTGAGGTGGTGGCATAGGGTATGATGGTTGTGATGGTGTAGAGTGGGTATAGGTAGGAATGTTCCCATAGTTGGGACTCTTTCATCCTTTTTGCCAAGAATGATTGTGGACCTGATGTTGGGGCCATCCTTTCCAAGGCATAATAGGATCCAAGTATTGTGGTGGATATTGTTGACCAGGAAAATATGAAGTAAATTGAGATGTAGGATTTGAAGACATACCTGGTACTCTTGGTTTCCATGGAATCCTTGGTGAAAGTGTACATAATTTTTCTTTTGCTTTATTTCATTCTTTATACAATTCTTTAAGTCCAGGTAAGGAAGGACAATGCTCTTTGGAGTGTTCTCCTGCACAAATATCACATATTTCAATACTATCCAGATGAAATTCTTTTATGGGTGTATTTTTCTACACCTAGGGAAAAAAAATGGAACAAGATGCATTTTCCCCTTCTTTTTTCTTTTTAAATTTCAAAGTATCCAATTGTAAGGAAAGAGTGCCAAGAAGATTACTTTTAAAATTTTCTAGAAAATTTCCTAGTTCGTCCCTAGTGACACCACTTGTTGCAAATTTGGTGACTTTGGAAAGAGTGTCTCTTGGTCCTTCGCCAGACTTGGCTTGGTTGCGAGAATATCTTCTACATAAATAACAAATTTATTCTAAGGTTAGTCGAGAGACATCACCAGACCCCATCAAGTTGAGAAATTTTATTGATTCATTAATTTGTTATGTAGCTTTAATTTGTGTTGTTTAGATCTTTGAAGGTTATAAAAAAAAAATCTCAAGATAATCTTCTAGAATTTCTTCCTCTTTATGTGTCATTTTAAATATCTCTTCTCTTAATTTCCTATCCTTACAATAATCTTGATATTTCCTAAGGAAAGTTCCATGCACCTGATCCCATGTTCTAATAGTGTCCCCACCCAGTCCCATAAACTAGCGTAGAGCTGTATATTTAAGGGTGGTATGGAACAACCTCAATTTTTTTGCATCAGAGGCATAATCATAACTATGAAAAATAATATCAATTTCGAAAAGAAAAGAGCTAGGGTCTTCACTTACTAGGTCAATGAGGTGAGCTAAAATTGAGGGATGGGTGTTCTTCATTTGCACACCTATATTGGGATCCACTATCGGAAACCCAAAATTTACTTCTTCAATTCCATGTACTTTACATCCATCATTGGTATGTATCTTTCCTTCTCCTGCATCCATGTTTGTGTCCCTGAATAGGTTGTACATTGAGGGTATATGTGGAGATACTAGTTCTAGGATTGGATTGAACTCTTCTTCGCCTCCTTGTAGGCGATTTGAGAAAACTGCTACCTCTGCCTCTACTATGGGATTTGGTGGAAAAACAATGGGATTCTTAGCTGTACTTGTTGTAGGTTTCTGTTTGGTGGAACTGGCTTTTGGAATCTTACCTGCCTGTCCTCCTTTTATAGAATTTATTGCCAACAAGTTAGTATTTGGAGTCCTTTTATCTGGAGTAACTACTCTACATGTTCCCCTCAATCTACCTCTAGTATCTCTATCTCTATTCATGTAGCACTGGCATAAATTTAGAACTAGTGAAATAGTGTACTCACTAAATTGAATGCATTTGGCTAGAATCTTTTCAGAAATTCTGAATTAAAGGTGCATTTGCATCTTAACTTTCACTATCCCACTGGATATAACATGCTAGTACTTTAAAGAAATAAATCACACACAAAAATAATCTACAATTTAAAACATGCAAGAAAAATAAGCCATAGAAGTGTTAATCCCTTTTAGCATCTCCGCGATAATGGCACCAAAAATGTCGTGTGAATTGATTAACTTTAAATGCTAACCAAATCCAGGGGAGTAAAATTAGAGATGCCAACACTATAAATGCAGAGACTAGAACATAAATGACTATCTAATCTATGGAAAATAACACTCTGAACTTAATTTAATGAAACTATACTCCTATCATTGACTAACATCAATTAAAGACTATGCAAATTACGAGAATCTCGTTCAATGGATAGCAAAACAAGGAAGTTCTTTGCCAAGAACATGTTATTGTCTTTCATTCAAGCAAATACTAAGTGTTCATGTATGCAATTCTTTGAGAAAATATTGTTCCTACCTTCAATGCCATTGTTCTTTTAATTGCAAAAGCAGAAAAAGGATGTAAAAGTTGCTAAGAAACTAGTCTATTTCACACATTGACAATTGTAAAAATAAAAGGAGATGATCTTCACTGGGTGAACAATGCAAAGTTTTAAAGGGCACATGTTATGTTTCTTTCACTATGATGTATACAATGTTCACATAACATAATCAAACTCAATTTTATTGTTGACCTTCAATGAGATATCCCACACTAAAATTCAATCATTAAACTAAAAGAAAAAGAATACTAAGAGGATCAATCCACACACACTGGAAACAAAACTTATGTTGACAAACTCAAACACTATAATACTAAATATGGAATCCCAAATGATACAACACTGTGCTTCAAATCCAAACAAATTTATCTCAAATTATGATTTGAAAGGTAATGGAATTTCCATTTGTAAAACAAGATTGCAATGTTATTGTTTGAGCTACACCTAGATCATAACCCAATCAAAATCAAAACAAAAGTGCTTTCTGCATAAACTAGTTTACAAACTAGAATGAATATATATGGAAACAGAGTTATTATTTTGGGGCATTGTTGGCAGCCAATTCACTTTTTCCTATCGTCTTATAAGCTGCCTACACTAATGTTTTACAAACATCATTTTTTTTTGTCGCAATTTTCAATAAACGACATTTTCATTTTTTGAGACGTTTGCACATTTGTCTTCGTTAAGTTTTCATGACTGTAAGCATGAAAAATCCTCCTTTCGAAGTCATATTTCGATCATTATCTGAACCGTCAGTATCTCTTATGTCATTATGCCTGTTGCACTTACCTTTTTATTGATCATTTTACAACTGGCAAGATCCTCTAATCGGTTCTCATACTTCGATTGATTGTATAACTTGGTTTCATTGAGTTTGCAATGCATTAATATTTGGATTTGTACTTCATATGAATTGCCTGATCATTGATTCTATGAAAATGCATAGGGGTTATGATTAATTTTTTTATATATATGTCTTTTGATGTAATCCCTATGTTAATCTTTTCATAACTTTTGGTTTGTCAACTACATGAATACCGTTTGGAACCTTGGTTAAACTTTTGATTATATGAGCTGATACATTGGTGCATAGTTGATTTTGGTTTTGATTTATAAGTCGGGTGTTTAAACACTATGGCATAACGTTTGCGCACATTGGTATACACATTTGATTTCATTAGTTGGGCACATGACTCGATGGTTGAATTACTATTATGGATTGAACAACTATGTAAATTGGCGGTTGTACTTGGATAATGAATATTTTGCATGGCAGACTCCACCACCTTTGCATGCTTGCATTTATGCCTATCCCTTTTGCTCGTTCATTTTTGTTAAGCTCGAGTAGCTCGACTCCTGTGTGTGTTGGTGATCCGAACCCTCCGATTACCATGCGTTCATCTCCATGGCACTAGTCGTGTGAGTCGAACCCAATGACAACCAAGCCCTGTTAATGTTTGATAGTGCCCGCAGAGACCTGGAGGAAAATGGGTGGCTCCCCTTTATACAATGATTTGAGGGTTTTAACCTTTGTGTAGCACGACATTTTTCCATAACCTTCGATGGCTATCGATCCAAGGTGGGTGACATACAGTTAGAGATCAATGAGTAGTTATCAGCTCTGCTACAAGGTTACCTGCCTCGGGACAACGTTGGTTTAAGAATTGCAAAGTCAAGGAAGTGCCATGGACATTGTTGTTTCTATCGTGCAAAGTTACCTCTTGTGACAGAGGTATGCCCATATCTATGCTCAAACCACGATGGCACGACTTATTAATGCTAGTCAAGTAGTTCGTGACCTGTGAAGGTCGATATGGACTTGTGTTCCTCTACCACCTGCGCTTGCTGATGATTTTTATAGGGTATCCTTTAAACATGCCTTTCTACTTTCATCGTAGCCTGTATAAAATGTCGAAAAAGTTTAAGAGGCAGAAGGCTGACAACAACTTGTTCCACCATAGGCTTATTAAGCTCATGGTTGTTTATCATTTGAGTTTGCATGGTGATAATTGGAGGGCTTTCATTACCCGTAATGGCTTTGAGGACATAGACCCTGTACAGGTTGATAAACCTGTGGTAATTGAAGCCAAGGATGAACCGCCTGTACCCTTACATCTCCTACTGCCTAAACCCTCGGCTGACCCTGGTGTAGACTTACCCGACACTGTAACTAAGAGTGCAGAGGCCATTAAAAAGCCTACGAGCAAAAATCCCAAGGCGAACCTTACTGCCAATGCCAAAAGGGAAAAGGAATGCCCAACTCATTTTGAGAATGGACAAAAACAAACCGAAACCCTCTGCCGAGTCCAAACCTATCATCCTAAGTGAGAATTCCGACTCTGATGTTGAACATTTCTTGGCCAACGAGTACCCCTACTCGCAGGGTTTATGTCCCGAGCCCCCTTATGATTTCGTATCAAACCTTCCCCCCTGCCTAAGAAACGACCCTAGCTACCCTGGTATTAAATTGCCTTGTGAAACCCTTAGTCATTTGGCCAAACGCTCACCTGCTCTTTCTAAACCTAGACAGCCACCCTGTGACCAATGCGATTCATGGTTAGAATGATACTACATTGATGTTCCCATACTCCAGTCGAAGATTCAATCACTGGAAGATCAAATTGCAGTGCTAACCAGTCAAAAGGCCAAGCTCCAAGCAACAGATAAAAAGAAAAAGACAACCGGCTCCATCCTTTTCAAAAACATGGAATCAACCACGACCGTTGTAAATTCCAAACTGGCATAATCAATGCAGCCTCATCGCTATACATGTATGGTTTTGACATCATTTTTGTTTTGTAAATAATATAGTTTGATGTAATGATTTGAATTCAGTTTTTAAATAGCTCAGACACTCATCCAAATGCCTCTGTCATTCGGTGATTATCCTCTGCATGGTTTCGTTTTGATAAAAATAGAAGGAATTCCGATTTGGTATATGATTTTCTCATAGATTTTTTTGGATTTGAATGGTTATTCGTTTGGATTTCATTTGCTAAGTTTGTTTGAGTGAAGTAACGAAAGTAATGGTGTGTTTTCAATACAATTCGTTGTCTATTTACTCCGCACGGCAAGTTTTTATGCTCAATTTAGAATACGATTTTGCTCGGATTCGATCTCGTCATCATTTGTATGCTGTGATTGGTAAATGTTTTCGGGATGATACTTGTTACGATACACTGTGTTATATGATTTTCCAAATCAGAAGTACCACTCTGTTCAATTCATTTTGGTTAGAAATACTCTGTTTTTATAAAAAAAATGATCTCATTAAACCTGTTCAAATACGTCCGAATTATGGAACAATGACTATTGTTAAATCCAACCGATTGATTCACTTAATCTGATCGTTGTGAGTTTGATCATTTTTAGGAATTGGATCCCGATTATGGTTACTGCTCTGTCTGATTTTAAAATTGTAAAACAAATTGGTCAAACCCAGTTGTGATTCATTCGATTGGAACGATTTCGTTTTGATCAAAGTCGATCAATCCCATTTGCCCAATTTGCAATAACAAATTATGAATTCGGTTGTTAATCAATTGATCTTGTTACGATTTTGTTTAAATTGATTTTCCTGCCAGTTTGAATTAATCTATTCGTGGTTATGTTAACACAGTGATAATGATTTGATAACGATCTTATTTGGTTTCGATCGTATCCCTTGCTGATGAGATAGCATAACGATTGTATGCGATTTGTTTTGATTGTGTCAATTCCAAATTGATACCAAACGATTTCATGATGATTGCATTATGGTTTTGTTCATTCAATTTTGTGGTGATATAAGAAACAGAGTACGCCTATCTCTGTAGGCATTCATTGATTCGGATCTTGTTTAGTTTTGAATGATATAACAACTTCAAATTAAATGGTTTATTTTCAAATAATTGGATGTCAATTAAATTGAAATTTTGAAAATAACTTTTTTAATCCATTTGAATATTGATTCTGTACCTTATTTAGACCAGCTACAGAATCATATGATTCTGTAGCTAGTCTATAGAATTAAATTTTCTATCATTTTATTAATAAAATATCCTTCTAATTTGTTCATTTTTGGTCCTTTTTAGGTGAATTCAAATTACATGGGACCTGTTGCGCAGTTTAGGGGATATTTGGATTTTTAGTTTTATTTTAATTTCCTAGTTTAGACAACTTTGGGATATCTTCCCAGATTTCATGTAAACAGTTCTATAACTTCCATAGGGAGGTTTTACCCTGTGGAAAACCTTTAAATACTTATTATTTTTGTAATAATGGGCATCCTCGCTTGTGGGAGAACCAAGATAATGGATATTTAATTGAGACTGAGACAAAAATTGATGTTCTGCTACAACTTTAGCTTTCATAATATCAATCTTTTGTTTCATGTTTATGTTATCAATTTGAATTTGATTAATGACTACTTTAGCTATCTTAGTCTTTTGCAAATGATATGAATTAATTAATATGATCCATATCTGATTTCTTCCAGTATTTAAAAACACAGCAATTACTTGATTCAGTTTATGAATGACAGATTTTTCTTCTTCATTAATTGGATTATTCTGTATAAGTCTTTTCATAACAGGTTTACCTCATTGTGGAGATTTATAAATCATATAATTGTTATGATTTTTATGTCTAGTTTGTCTTGTAAACAAACTCAAAGAGCATTGCAACCATCGTTTATGAGAAGCTTCTGGATTATTCAGTGCGAGTTTCCTTCCTCCGATCTGCTAAAACAATCTTCATACACAGGACAAACCTGGAGCGTTTCCAGGTCAATTTGTTATTTATTTGTTTAATATTAGTATCTTAGTTTTAGTTAGACTAGTAATTAGAATTAGTATATTAGTAATTTAGTTTAGTTATTTTTCTGTTTTATTTCTTGTTCATAAAATTATAAAAAATCAAAAATATCTTCCTCTGTCTTAGGGCAGAATATTAATGAGTTTTTCAGGTTTTAATTAAATATGTAAATTGTCTATATTGTACATTTTGTGAATAAGTGATATTGTAGTTAGTAGTTAGATAGTTGATTAGAGTTAGTATAATAGTAATTAGTAGATTATATGTAGAATAGTTAGAGTAGTTTAGTTTATTTTAGTTTTAGTTTAGTTTGTTTAGTAGTTAGTTTTAATTAGATTAGTTTATTAGTTAGTTTTGTTAGTTAGTTTAGTTAGTTTTAGTTAGATTAGTTAGTTTAGATTAGTTTTCTTTTGTTCTTTTAGGACCTTAGATCGGCTAACGGATCCGATAAACCCGTCAGGGTGGTTCATTCCAAATGGCTTGGGTTATTAGACAACCCCGGACCGGTTCCACTCTTCCAGTTGACGGACGATCAATTTCGCCCGTCAACAAATGGTGCTAGAAGGAGGGCCTGAACTTAATTAATGGCACGAGGCGGTCACAAGACTCCTCCCCCCCTAATCGCTTGCCTATAGTGACTAGAAGCCATTCACACGATAATATTCCCCTTCAAACAACAACTACTTCAACCGACGATCCACAGATCACAGTTGAGCCAACAACCCCTAATCCTATAGGTGGTGACATACAAGAGATTGTCCGTCAATCTCTTATTAAAACACATAGTGCCTTAGTTTGCCTTAGGCAACCAAACTGTCCATGGGGTCAACCTTTGGATTTCTTTGATATCAGAGAACAATTAGGTGACACTAATATCGCTGTGAGTCCCTCAGATCCAATCACAAATCTTGTTGTAGGAGGATTTGGGATACCTCCTTCACCACCTCCATCATCTCCTTCCTCTTCTGAAGGAGATTCCTCCTCAGACGAAGGCAATTCACCTTCTCAGCCTTCCACACCCACTACCCCAATGGAAAATCAGAACAACCCTGCTAGACCTTGGCTTGATCAGGATGCTGTAGCTGTACCTGGAGCCCAACACCCTTTACCTAAACACCCGGAGAAATGGCTTCCCAAGTTTGATCTTGATTCCAAACAGATCATTGAAGATCACATTAAAAAATTTATGTTAGCCATCAGACTCCGTAATGTCGAACATGAAGACATGGTCTGTAGGTTGTTCCCTTATACTTTCGAGGGTAATGCATCCACTTGGTACTTTTCCCAACAACCCCATACCATCGTGTCTTGGGAAAAGTTTAAGTCATGCTTTTTGGAAAAGTTCGGAGACGATAAACCTCCGGAGGTCCTAGTCATGGATCTTTCTAGCTTAAGAATGAACCCAAAAGAAAAAGTTAAGGACTTTAATCAAAGATTCTTAACACTTAAAAATCAAATCCCTGCAGATTCTATGCCTGCCGAGAGTCTTATAATAGCTTACTACACTAAATCTTTGCATCAAAGCATAGCTATTTGGGTTAAACGATCCAAGAAAGCCACGTTGTTAGAGGCCTTCGAGGAGGCCAACCAGATTGAAAAGGATATACTTAGTCTTAAAGACTCTTCTAGCAACAAAACCGAGACTAGTTCTTCTTCCAAAAAAAAGATTGAAATTCTCCCCAAACCTACTCAAAGTAAAACACAACTTGAAAACTCTGATTTGGAAAACTTAACTAAAGTTGTTCAAAAACTGTCGAATCAAGTTATAGACTTTAAAAAGTCAACTGAAGAAGTTTCCTCGAGTAAAGGACCCTACAAATCCCCTTTTCGAAAGCCTTTTCCTACCAACCAACCAAACCCAACCCCCGAAGGCTTAAATCTAGAAAGTTTGCAATGTGCCCTTCAAACAATTCTAGAAGCCCAAGATAACTTGATACCCCCTGAGATCCCTCAGGAGGTAGTTGAACTAGAAACAATTCAAGAAGACGAGTCTTCTCCAAACATCTTTGGACACTTCTCGGACAACATCTTTCAAGCTAACTTCGAGACTGTTCACCCTTACAATACTAGGAGTAAGACAACAAACAAACCTTCTACCGAAAACACTACAACTTCGCCTGCAAAGCAATCTAAATCAGCTGAGACTAAACAGAGTAATGCGGACCCCAAATTAGATTACGATGTTGTTGAAGATCTTAAAAAGTTAAGGGCTAACATTTCTATTTATGAGTTATTGAAGTTTCCGTTTCTGCTTCAAAAAATGTTGCAAAATATTTCAGAGAACGACAAGAATGGTAATTCAAGTGGTAACAAGGTTGTGCAAAGCAAAGTCCCTCAGAAGACTTCCACTAAAAATAATCCTGATCCTCAAGATAAAGGAAGCCTTCCTGTAGTCCCTGTAAATAATGTAAATAATGCAAATTGTGTAAATAATGTAGATAAAGTAGCTTTAGAAACTGCAAGTAAAAATCCACAAGCTACTACTCTTAGCACTCGCAAAAATGTACCTCCTTTCTTGTCAACTTTCAAAATTTTCAACAGAAACGTGCATAATTGTATGGTGGACTCAGGAGTGTCATCCAATGTGATGCCTTAGTCTGTCTGCCAAAATATTAACGCTGAAGTGGAACCATCTACTTTGAAAATCATACAACTTGATCGGAATAATGTTAAAGTCATAGGCGAACTAAAGAATGTATTGATTAGATTATCGTCTAACCCAAAGGTTCATCAGGTTATTGATATAATTGTTGTGGATATTCCAGAAGTGTATGGTCTAT
>JZKD02S1796856.1:1124971-1144132 GCA_000966675.3 Picea glauca
GTGAATTATCGAAGGACTACTATTGCAGGAGTGCGCAGAGTCAAAAGACTTCAACACTTAGGAAGTGTTTGAAGGTTTCCGCAAGGAGTGCGAGCAAGAGGTCTTTCTAAGAAGAAACAGAGTCGTGGAAAAACACAGGAAGGATAGGCCTTCAAATTTGTGGAGAGACAGCATGGGGAAGCTATGACACAAAGTTCGAAAGAGGCTTCGCAAGTTGTGCGCAGGAGGACAAGTTCCACGAAGGAACACTTGGTCATTCGCAGGGATCATCAAGGAAGGATGAACGGTCAACATTTTCTAAGGAGGATTCACGATGTTCCATGGACCGTTAGATCTAAAGAAGGTGTAGGGGAGATACAATGACATATTCTCAGTAGGTTTAAAGCTCAAGAGGGGCAGAACCATTGATCTGGGCCACAAGGGCCATTGGATCTATGCGTGGATTTGCATATCGGGGTTTCGTGGGTCGGAACTCCGTAAACCTGCCACAAAGATCTCGAAATCACGATACGCGATACACAGATGACTACGAGAATGGTGTGGGGCCACAGGAGTCGACAAGTGGATAGGTGGCACATCGCCTGTCGGGAGTTCGTGAGTAGAAGGGATGAGAACTTGGTGTCAAGGGTTGCGAAGCGCGACGACACGAGAGGCGACGAAGTGGCGAGAAATGCCGACACATTGACATCAGGATTCATGATCCCATGAAGTCCGAAATGCCGATGGAGTAAAGGACCGTTGAATAGTCAAATCTGTGAGCGCATTGGAGGTTCGGTGTGTTAGGGTTCAGAAGTCGGTAAAACAAGAGGCTTGATATCGCGAGTGGCGAAATCGCGGTAGGGAAAGTTCCGATAGGAGAGGGAAAAGGTCGGCGTTGACTTGTATCGAGTTTCGGGGATTCATGAAACCAAAGGTCGACCACTAGACTCGAAAATTTGCGAGGTCCGATCTCCCGATAAGTAAAGAGAGGGGATCATGGGAAGGAGTCTGTGGGTGCAGATTTCCCGATAGGGAAATAGAGGAACGCTAGAGTTCTTCGGGCTGACAGAAGGAAAGGTTCTGTGAACGGACGTGCCTGAAGGGCGCACCTGTGTCACATAAGAAATATTGAAGGTATGTTTTAACCAGTGCCTTAAAGGGAGTCGTGGGCAGTGTAGATCGAATATTTTATTAAGGTAAATTTTGTAATTAATTTAGTGAAGAGTGTTTGGCCCCCTTATGTATTATTCACCAATCTAAAACTTGTCGAATGGGTGTGCCGCAGGTCCAATGAGGCGAGTTTCCCCTTGACTTGACACACTCCACCCAGGGTAGAGGTCTTAGATGAATAATACCACTCAGATATTTTCCTAATTATACTAGCAAGGTTCAATTACATGATAAAAATGAAATAGATAGATCACACACCCTGCTTTGTAAATGAGACACTTGCACAAAACACTTAAAAATGAAAGAAATGAATTGAAACAATTAGATTTATATATCCTACTTTGTGTTTGAGAGAGATCAACAAGATATTACTTGAAAATTAAATGTTGTTGCGAAACCGATTGAAGAAAGAAAATTACTTGAAACTAAATATGCATGAAAATCTGAGAATTAGCTTAACATGCATGGAGTTAGAGTGTTGTAGTGTGTTTGATATTTTCTACTTGTGTAATTTATTATTATATTTAAGCATGCACAACTCTATGAGAAAAAAATTAAACCACAACACAAATCCCCCTAAGGGGATGAAGAAATTGGGCACAAAGGGCTCGCTTTTATTGCACTATTACAATGGAGAAATAGATTTCTCTTTCAACTTTTAGCTTCTTTAGAAGAAGAGGGATCCTTATTTTTGGATCGTCAAGGAGAGTACAAGAAGAAAAGATAGAAAAGAGAAACTTCATTTTGATGAAGTCACAACCCCCTAGGGTGCCCCGGAAGCCTTGATTTTGCCCAAAAATGGCAGAATATCCTCTTGAACATGTATTTTCTGCAACAAAACATAAAACAAATGAAGTTAGAAATGATGGAAAGAAGTTTTAAACAACTAAATTTTTTTTACCAATTTTTCTGAAAAAAATTCTAAGGCAAAAAGGTAAATTTTTAGGGCTTTTTGAGGATTTAAACAAACCTAACTTAGGCTCTTTTAGTGAATTTTGTTTGTTGTTTTAGGACAAAAAACATTCAATCTCTAAACATCTTGATAGGCAACTTAAAACTAAGAAAAGGACTTTGATCTAAAATTTAGATGAAAAGACCAAATAAATTGCTTCAAAATGCCTAGATCTATTCTTTAAAAAGTTGACAAAATTATAATTTGATTTAGGAAACAAATGCATGAAGCCTTTAGATGTTGAAAATAAACTTCAAAACTATTCTAAACAACATGCAACCAATAAATAAAGAAGGGGAAAGAGTTTTATCGAGATTTTGAGTTTCCGCTTGAGCTTGAGAAATTTGAGCTATGGGTTCTCCTTGATGTGAAGAAGAGGGTGAATGTCTTCCTTAAGAATCTTATTAGATAGAAAATAGGAAGCAACTGAGCTTATTTTTCTCTCCAATATAATGGTATTACATGCAACACTGATACCTGCAAGTTCCTGCACTTGGTGTTTCTCTACACAAAAGGCTTCAAGAGCACATTAGTTTAAGCAAAAACACTCATGCAATGAAATGTTTGAGTATAGATCAACAAGTAAATTGAGTAATAAAAAAATTAAACAGATTACTCCATCTAGATAACAATATCCCTATTATTATCCAAATAGAAAGATACTATGCATAAAATCAATATAACATCACCTCATGTATCCAACATTCATCCACACATTTGAGTCCACACACCAAAGCTAGCTCCAAAGTCTTTATTATTCCATAAGATATTACAACATTACAATGGTTGCTTGCACAATATTCGACTAGATAATGGAGAGGTCGAACCTTATTTATATAGGAATGGGAGGTGATTAATCCAAAGTGTGCATGCGCTAGGGTTAGGTTTAGGGTTTAGGGAATGTGTGAGGATGAGGGAGTGGCACACTAGTTGAATAGTAGATGCGTGGGAGATGAGTGGAGAGGTGTGGAGTGGAAGGGGAGTTAAGGAAGGTGAAGGGGAGTGGGAGTGAGAGTAAGGGGATATGAGTGGGAGTGAGTTCGAGTGAGAGGGGGAGCTAAGGGATGCGTGGGTCCCTTCATCAATGCGCTAGAGTTTGGGAATGTGCCACTTAGGAAACTGAATCGAGTTCCTTCATTGGAACCTCCTCCCAACTCCATTTCATATAATTTAGTCGACCTCCCCTTAGTTAACTCACCTTAGGCCTTTATTCAAATAGGGACATACAAAAAACATGTTCCCCAGTTCTCCTAAAATTTAGGAGATTAATTAAACTACCCATTTTTTGTAAATTTCGAGCAAAATTATTTTTTTAGTGATAATAATCACTTTTTAGTCTCGAAAGATGGGAAATGGGGGTTTACATGATACTCTAGACTAGAAAATGACTGTAAATATGGAATCTGACAACATTTGATGCCATATTTTTTACATTTATTGACTCAGAATTAATAAATTCCATATTTGCGGGAATTTAATTAATTCACTGAAAACTTGAAAAAAACATATCAAACCTAGCCGCAATTTCCAAATGACTCAGACATTATGTCCTAGTATGAGATTATATACATTTAGACACTAGACATTGGATTTTACATGCCAAAACCTACTTGCCAGCACATACTCCAACTTTGGAGCTAAGTCATCTCGGTGAAAAAACTTAGAAATTATTTTTTCTTCTCACTGAGGCAAGTGGAAAAAATAATTAACAAGTAGAAAAAAACACTCCAAAGTATGTGCTCACTCCTAGTCTTGGGTGGCCAATATCCTTTTACAATATCTCATACTTATGACATTTATTACAATGGCGGAAATGCAAAAAAGAGGGGTCTTTTATCAGACATGCTGAACTCTGAAATCTACAAATATGAGCACTGATTGCTCATTCTCTGGCGGATCTTCAGGAAATCCAGCTTGTGAAAACTGGTGGATAACATAGGCTCCATATGGGGATGTGTGCTTTATCATTTTATATAAAGGGAGAGCATGCGAGAATCTAGAATCTGCCCCTACATCACAAACATCTCGCCAAAAACAACATCAACGCCACATGTATATGAATACCAAGTGTAAATTGAATTTGCACAATTATTATATATGTAAATAAAAAAATGAACATGAACTATTATTCATAAATTATAAATGAAGGAAGTAAACATAAATGAAATTTAAAATGCAGAGGAAAGGGTTGGAGATACATTACAGAGGATGCCCCATGGCATCAAATAACATTATTGAAGAAGACATTTGAAAAATTGTCTGTTCATTGGTAGCTTTAACCTTTCCCCTGTCTAATTGGATTAAGTAGAAAATGCATGAATCAACCATGTCATGGATGAAACAAGACCTCAAATGTTTGAATAATCCCTGTTTGGGATGACTCTTTGAAGATCCTTTTCCAAGTTTTATCAACTTGGCCCTTTTCTTTGGATCAGACCACCCAAGAAACATATGTTTTTCTTTATTCAACCAAACTTTGAAGTTTGGTAAGCCTTGTAAATATTTAATGAATATTTGCATTGGACTGTCATGATGGAAAACTAACCACTGTTCATAATGATCTGGAGTTGAAAAATTGAAGTTATCTTTGAATTTCCCATTAGTTGTTATTAAGTCATCTGATGGTTGAGAAATTGGAACCAAAACTAGAACTATCAAGGGATCTGCTTCACTGATTATTTCAGGCTCATCACAACCATCAAAAAATTTCTATGAAGAGATGGATTCCTCGGGAGGAGGGTGGGGATTTGAATTATCTAGATACTCAATCATTTCCAACTCAAAATCCTTTGTTTCCTCATGATCAGTTAATGACTCATCTATAGTCTCTTCCAGAATTTCTAAGTGAAACTCCTTTTCTTGTTCATTGTGAAGCTTTGGCTCTATAGGGTCTAAATACTTGATACAAGCTTCTGCCTCTGCAAGGTGAGCTTCCATGTCCTTTAAATGCATTGCATGAAAAAATCTCATGGCCTGAATGATATCTGTAAATTTCTCATCAAAATATGGTGAAACATCTGAATTGGTTGTCTTTATAACTGGCAGTTCCTTCTCCTTCCATTTTTCCATGAAAGAATTAGTCAACTCTTTGTAAGTTATAACCTATTTATCCTTAAGTTTTGTAAACCAATCAAGATCATCATCATCAAAAGACAAGATAAACAATTTCATTCTCACATCTTCATATAAGGCATTGCAACACCATTTATTGAAGCAATGTGTAACTCTCTGAACATGACGTTTAGCATCAATAACATTATTACTTTGAAAATAAGGAAAATTTTCAATTGCTTTTTCTAGAATCAAATGTGGATAACCACTTATTGCAGAAAAATCAATAGGTTTATAAAGATCATCCATTTCTAAATTAGAATTTATTAAAAAAAAAAAAAAAGGTGTAACATAGATGGATTGGGACCCAAAAATTAATAAGGATCCTACGAGAAGAAAGCTTGCCTAACTTCCTCGAGAAACACCTTCAGGTTTAAGGATGAAGCTAAGCAAACTGTGAGTTCCTCCTTGCAGAATACTTTGTTAAATTATTTTGAACTAGAGTCGCCAGATGATCAAGTTAATTATAAACAAACAAGAAGCATCAAACAAAGAAAAAATCAAAAGGAAAAAAAAAGTCGTGATCCGGGAATAGAAAGGTTTATCCCCAGTAGCGGTGCCAAAAACGTTGTCGTCCTAATAGACACCTAGGTTATTGTGGAAAAAACCTTCAATCCACTTGGTGTGTCCTTGGGGGCAAGTCTCAAGTCAAGGTGTTGTCACCTGATCCTCAACTCCTCCGTTTAGGCCAACTCCTAGCGAAGCCAAGGGGGGTAGTCCCTATAAAAATAAAACTAAGGCTTTTCTAAACCAGGAAAGAAAAACACTTTAATAAAGGATTTTATTGCTGAAAATAAAATTTGATCATTCACCATTTAGCATTTATCATCATAAAGAACACTTTGCTCATGAAACCTTCATACATCAAAAGGATACAACATCTGCAATAATCAAGAGCTTAAAAATCATTAGATAACATGCATAAGTAAAATTGCGCACATAATAAAGATTGAAAGTATGTTTTAACCAGTGCCTCAAAGGGATTCGTGGGCAGTGTAGATCGAGTATTTTATTAAGGTAAATTTTGTAATTAATTTAGTGAAGAGCGTTTGGTCCCCTTATGCATTATTCACCAATCTAAAACTTGTCGATTGGGTGTGCCGTAGGTCCAACGAGGCGAGTTTACCCTTGACTTGACACACTCCACCCAAGGTAGAGGTATTATACGAATAATACCACTCATAGATTGTCCTAATTATACTAGCAAGGTTCAATAACTTGATAAAAATGAAACAGATAGATCACACACCCTGCTTTGTAAATGAGGCACTTGCACAAAACACTTCAAAAATGAAAGAAATGAATTGCAATAATTAGGTTTATATATACTCCTTTGTGTTTGATATATATCAACAAGACATTACCTGAAAATTAAATGTTGTTGCAAAATTGATTGAAGAAATGAAATTACTTGAAACTAAATATGCATGAAAATCTGAGAATTAGCTTAACATGCATGGAGTTAGAGTGTTGTAGTGTGTTTGATATGTTTGACTTGTGTAATTGATTACTATATTTAATTGATTACAAAGGGCCCGCTTTTATTGCACTATTACAATGGAGAAATAGAGTTCTCTTTCAGATTTTATCTCCTTTAGAGGAAGAGGAATCCTTATTTTTGGATCGCCAAGGAGAGTACAAGAAGAAAAGATTGAAAAAAGAAACTTCGTTTTGATGAAGTCACAACCCCCCGGGGTGCCCCAGAAGCCTTGATTTTGCCCAAAACTGGCAGAATCTCCTCTCGAACCTGTATTTTCTGCAACAAAACAACAAACAAATGAAATTAGAAATGATGGAAAGAAGTTTTAAACAACTAATTTTTTTTTACCAAATTTTCTGAAAAAAAATCTAAGGCAAAACGGTAAATTTTTAGGGCTTTTTGAGGCTTTAAACAAACCTAACTCAGGCTCTTTTAGTGACTTTTGTTTTCTGTTTTAGGAAAGAAAACATAAAATCTCTAAACAGCTTGTTAGGCAACTTAAAACTAAGCAAACAACTTTGATCTAAAATTTAGATGAAAAGACCAAATAAATTGCTTCAAAATGCCTAGATCTATTCTTTAAAAAGTTGACAAAATTATAATTTGATTTAGAAAACAAATGCATACAACCTTTAGATGTTGAAAATAAACTTTAAAACTATTCTAGACAACATGTGACCAAGAAAGAAAGAAGGGGAAAGAGTTTTATCGAGATTTTGAGTTTCCGCTTGAGCTTGGGAAATTTGAGCTATGGGTTCTCCTTGATGTGAATAAGAGGGTGAATACCTTACTTAAGAATATTCTTGGACAGAAAATAGGAAGCAAATGAGCTCCTTTGCCTCTCCAAGATAATGGTATTACATGCAACACTGATACTTGCAAGTTCCTGCACTTGGTGTTTCTCTACACAAAAGGCTTCAAGAGCACATTAGTTTAAGCAAAAACACACATGCAATAAAATGTTTGAGTATAGATCAACAAGTAAATTGAGTAATAAACAAATTAAAAAAATTACTCCATCGAGATAACAATATCCCTATTATTATCCAAATAGCAAATATACTATGCATAAAATCAGTATAACATTACCTCATGTATCCAACATTCATCCACACACCAAAGCTAGCTCCAAAGTCTTTATTATTCCAGAAGATATTACAACATTACAATTCTTGCTTGACCAAGATTCAACTAGATAATGGAGAGATCAACCCTTCTTTATACAGGAATGGGAGGTGATAACTCCAAAGTGTGCATGCGCTAGGGTTAGGTTTAGGGTTTAGGGAATGTGTGAGGATGAGGGAGTGGCACACTAGTTGAAGAGTAGATGCGTGGGAGATGAGTGGAGAGGTGTGGAGTGGAAGGGGAGTTAAGGAAGGTGAAGGGAAGTGGGAGTGAGATTAAGGGGAGATTAGTGGGAGTGATTTCGAGTGAGAGGGGGAGTTAAGGGATGAGTGAATCCCTTCATCAATGCACTAGGGTTTGGGAATGCACCACTTAGGAAAATGAGTCGAATTCCTTCATTGGAACCTCCTCCCAACTCCATGTCATCTAATTAAGTTGACCTCCCCTTAGTTAACTCGCCTAAGGCCTTTATTCAAATAGGGACATACAAAAAACATGTTTAAAACATGTTCCCCAGTTCTCCTAAAATTTAGGAGATTAATTAAATTACCCATTTTCCGTAAATTTCGAGAAGAATTATTTTTTTAGTGATAATAATCACTTTTTAGTCTCGAAAGATGGCAAATGGGGGTTTACATGATACTATGATATGGAAAACGACTGTAAATATGGCATCTAACAACATTTGATGCCATATTTTTTACATTTATTGACTTAGAATTAATAAATTCCATTTTTGCGGGAATTTAATTAATTCATTGAAAACTTAAAAAAAACCTATCAAACCTAGCCACAATTTCCAAATGACTCAGACACTATGTCCTAGTATGATATTATATACATTTAGACACTAGACATTGGATTTTCCATGCCAAAACCTGCTTGCCATCACATACTCCAACTTTGGAGCTAAGTCATCTAAGTGAAAAAACTTAGAAATTATTTTTTCTTCTCACTGAGGCAAGCGGAAAAAACAATTAACAAGTAGAAAAAAACACTCCAAAGCATTTGCTCACTCTTGGTCTTGGGTGGCCAATAGCCCTTTACAATACCTCATACTTATGACATTTATTACAATGGTGGAAATGTGGAAAAGAGGGGTATTTTATAAGACCTGCTGAACTCTGAAATATGTAAATATGAGCACTGATTTCTCATTCTCTGGTGGCTCTTCAGGAAATCCAGCTTGTGCAAACTGGTGGATAACAGGGTACATCAAATACATTGAATAAATTTCAATAATTAATACAATTAGACCTAGAGGTGCCAAAATAACTTTGAAATCGTTAGAGGATATTTTCATGACATGAAAATGCACGAGAATACCTCTAATTTTCAACCTCGATAAGATTTGCTTGTTGGCATGCTAATTTGGAAGATAGTTGACCATGATATTTGATTGTAATTGGTTCTCTCCCTTCTCACTCTGGAACCGATGCAAATAACATAAAAGCATGTCAGGGGTTGTTGCAAAGAGAACCCATGTCTCGGTTTCCCTTATAGAACTTTGGAAGTATGACGAACTATGATGCAGGTTACCGAACCTCTATGTTGTTAAGTTTTTACTGTTGTTATTAGATTATTTCCAAATTACATGAGCATTCAATGAAATTCCAAAATGAAAATATAAAGAGGATCATTGAAAGAAACACAATCACAAGGTACACAAAATTTTATCCTAGGAAACCCTCATGGGGGAGAAAACCCAACAAAAACTTCCTCAATAATAGATTGCCAATACAATGCCAAGACTAGGACCAAAACACCAAAGATAGACCAATATTGAGCATGCACCTCTCTTCTCCTTCCTCCTACAACTACAACTGCCTTCAAGATATGCACACTAGATGAGTGATTGAGTGTGTGTAAATGAGACACCAACCTCACATATAAATACTAGTGTGAGATGGTGATAGGGTTATGTCTCTTCACTTGGTTGAGCCGAATTCTCATAGAAGTGGTTAAAACAAATTTATAAATACTAGGGGCCAAATTTACAAATACCACTATACGAATACAGTTTGATCAATCCACAAAAGGGGATTTGATCTTGTACAAGACCCAACTTGATCAATCCGCAAAAGGGGATTTGATCTATAAAATAATAACTCAAATATAATTAGAATATTCTTCGAAGTTACAATATTTCAACATTGTTCCTTAACGAGAAGGGTATTCTACTGACATGACTCAATACAACATCATCAAGAGAAGGAGGGGGAATCATCATCATTATCATATATAACAGTGACCGACAAATCTATAAATCATTGGAATTTTTTCTCATCATCAATATCATCATCACTTACAACATGGAGTTGGAGTAACATCATTATCATCATCACTAACAGTATGGAGATGGAGTTACATCATCATCATCATCACTAACAATATGGAGCTCGATTAACATCAACATGAAGATGAAACATAAAAATCAATAGCGCCAAGCTGGAACAACAACATCATCAACATGTGGCAACAAAATGAGGTAGGTGCATTAACAAAAACATTTTGTAGTACTCTAATAGAACATCCTTACTAGACCTTTGAGATCTGCCTAGGAATCATAATATTGCTAGGATATAAAATCCTAAGAAGCTACCACGTGGTATTTTGAAAAACCATCCTTATCGAACCTTCAGGATCTGCCCATGAATCATAAGATTACTTAGGATATAAAATCCTAACAAGATACCATGTGGTACTCTGGCAGACCATCCTTACTGGAACTTCAAGATCTTCCCAGGTGTTACACATTATTTTCTTCACCCCTATGATCGTTAATTATGTAAACCTATCCTTTGTCTTGAGAAGGATCAATGGCCTGAATCCCCGAATAAGAATGAAGAAACATTTTCCCAGAGAGATGGAATTATACTTTTCCTTCGTAAAAAACCTTAGAAAAAGGGATCATCGCACCTTTCTTAGTGTTAAGGGTGCCATGATATAGGATCGTCATAGGTTGCATCACAGTGTCTTGCGACATCATTTAAGTTTTCTTAGTGTTAAGGGTGCGATGATTTTCGTACGAAGGAAAAAGAAGAATTTCTCGAAAGTTAAGAATAGAAGCTTTGAGCTTGAGGTGGCCTCCGATCAGTTTGGATCTGAGTTGCCTCCCTGATCTCATTGGATCAGCCTAACCTCCTCACCCTATCCTTTTCAGCTTATAAAAGGAGAGGAGTTCTCATGGGGAATTTTGGATTGATTTGGATAGCTTTTGGAGTTGGAAAAGTTCTTGAGTTTTGTAGCTTGGAGTTTTTGGAGCTTGTATGTTGGCTTTGAGCTTTGCTTTGTCAAGATAGATTGTTGATCTCAAAATCCGTGGAGCAGAAGTGTGTGGGAAGCAAGTAAATGTTGGAAGGAACCTGACAACATCAAGGCATCTGGTTGTATCTTTCTTCCACACTCTTTAATATAGTGATATATTTCTTTCCCATAAAATTGGTCTTATTTTATTGTATGACTCCTTGATCACATACATAAGTTTTGTTGAGTATACGTTGTTTCTTTCACTTCGTTGACTTGTGTCTATTTATAGGTTCAACATTCCATAAGCCTTGGAATGGAGTGAGGATGACACTAGAGAGGACAAACGACATTTAAAAGGTATGTCATTTATCTCTTGTTAGTTAGTATGCTTGATAATTAAAACTTAGGGAAAGTTTTATATTCTGTCTTGTTTTGTTCTAGTTTCAGGGTGAAACTAGGGAGATATGTTTGTGTCTGCACTTACCGATTAGTCCGATAACAAAATTGGTGACTCCACTGGGGAACATATTTTTTTCCTAGTTTGTCTTTCTTTCTTGCTTTGATTTCCTGGGTTCTATTTTCTGAGTCACTGTGAGATCCATAATTGACTCTTTAACTGTTTAATTTCACAGTAAAACCTTCATGCTTTTTATTTTTTCCCCTTTTCCTTTGATAGTTGCACCTTGCTTTCAAAGATAGTGCGACGATATAGGATCGATGCACTCTGCCTTTAGACACAATGTGACATCGTCGCACTGTACTATTCTCTAGCTCGTGATGATCTAGGATCATCACACTGTGATGGATGATAGGCTGGGACGATTTTGTGATTTTTTTTAGTTTTGATGGTTTTTCCTACCCAGATCTGTGACAAGTGTTTGGGGTGATTTGTTAGGTCTAATTACAGTCTTCTTGACAACTTTGAATCTATTTTTATCCATATTTTCTTTGTTTTATCTTGTTTTCTTTTGAAAGATTTGATCTCCTCCTTTGAGTGTCTTTCTGTTACAAAGCATGGTTTTTCTTTAGAATTATTTAGTGGAAGAACTTCCTTTTCTTTTATTGAATAGTTCATGTTAAAAGAGAAATTTGATTTGGGTTGCTCTTTTTTAGAGTGTTTTGATATTACTTTTAGTGTATCTTTGAAACAAAAATTTCAATTTCTTTCTTTGCATTAGATTGGGGGAATCCTTGCATTTGAAGTAGCGAAATTGCATGGTTTTTGACATTTTTTGGTCTTGAATCATGTATTTGTGTATAGTTTCTTTGGCTCATTTATTGAAGATCTTGATATTTACGAGTTTAATACATTTTTGGGACATTGTGCATCTGGGAATGATAAACGTTTTCTCCTTCTCGTAATATATCTTTCTTCGAAGTGAAATATTTTCATTCTCATTACTTTGCATTGTTTAGAGTCGATCAAAACATCATTTAGTCCACACCATTTTCCCTCTTGAGTAAACAACAACCTTAAAATAAAGCGCTTATAAAAATTGATTAAACATTTTTATTTTTTATGGTAGAAAACCTACATTAGCTTATGGTGTAGGGCTTTGGAATAGCTGTGAAAAATAAATTTCCAAAGCTGTAAACAAACATAGTATCTTGTGATAGGGAGAGTTCAAATCCACTTGCTACATTTTTTCCTCGGAAGCCCTTCTAACACAAGTGTCAATTACGAGGTTGCATTAGGGCCGACAGAGTTACTCACCTTGCTTTGTTGGTCTTAGTGTAGAGATTGTGCATATTATTGGGGGTCACTTGAGAAGAAAATTTTGTGGGAACCTTCTTGAGTTGATTTTGGGCTTAGATTCCCTGCCTTTGCATGTGGATTGAACTGTCAACTTTTTCCCCATGCATCATTGTTGTAATTGGTAACCTTAGTGGCCTATCTCTTTAGAGTCTTTACATGAGGTGACTATGGAGGGGCAAGTCTTCACAGTACCTGGAATCGATATTGGCCAAACTCACTCGGGCTCCTTGGAGGGTATACCCACATTTATGTGTGGGAGCCTGCACCAGGGTGTAAGTTCCTTAAGTAGGTCATCAACGTAACTTTTCCACCTGTTCTATCTCAACCCCTTCTTACGTTGTTCCCACGATTTTGAATTTCATCACCAACTAGTGTGTTCATTGTGAGAAGGTTTTGTTTGTTTGCTTGCTTCCTACATTTTTAGCGCGTGTTGTTTATTTTTCCTAGCAGACTCTAGGTTGGATCTGTGTTTAATGGCTTCAGTTCTCGGAATGAACAATGAAGCAACCCATGCTTCAGGGTAACCTTTTGTTTTTCCTTCTTACGAAAATGTTGTTCCTCGTTACATCACTACTTTGAGCCTTCCGAGTCTCACAATTGGATTGTCGGTATGGTTTTTTTCCACTCTGGTAATCCAAAATGAAGCAAGTGCTTCAGTTGTAAGAACTTCCCCCCAAGAACATCAACCTCATGTTGATCCTTCTCCTTTTTCACCAGTACGATCTTATTCACCTTATTCACTTGCAAGGTCTTCTTCCGTTTCATCTTCTTCGTTGAGTGAAAGATATGAAGGTAGTAATACGGTGGATAAGAATAAGAATAAAAGGAATATTAAGAAGAAGAAACATAAGCAAGGGTACAAACTTCCAACCACTGCCAAACATGTTGGAAAACCACAAGTTATTTATAATCATGCTAGGAGTGTTGATGATGTCAAGATCACCTAAACAACCCGTAATCCCAAGTACCCTTGCAGGATTTGTAAGGGTAGCCATATTCTTAAGGATTTCCCTGGTTTATCCAAGATTATAGAAGCATGGTCTACACACCCTCACCAGCCCATGTTGTCATACTTTACACAACATGTTGATGACCTCCCATCAACTAGTCAAGATACTGTTGGGAAGAAGAAAAGTAGAGTCAAATTCCTGTGTAGGTTGTGTGGAGGGAGTCATAAAGCTCACTTTTCGCTCATATGGATGAAGCCTCAAAATTATTATAAGACATGACTATTTCCCAACCTCAACTTCCAGCAGCTTACCGCGGGCTTACTCTCAACCCACCTATAGTTGATGGAGTGATCAATCCGGTCCCTTTATCGGTCAGTCCAGTTGATCAAGTAGTCAATCTGGTCACGTCCTTAGTTGAACCAGTTGACAAAGTGGTCGATCTGATCTCATCCTTGACCGATCCCACTCTCCTGTTAGGGAGTGAAACCCAAGCGGTTGATCCATTTCCACCCATTGACCCCATTCTCCCCTTGGAGAATGTATCCCAAGTAATTGATCTGATCCCATCATCGGTCGATCTTACTCTCCCGCTAGAGAGTAAACCCGATTTTTCCCACATTTTTCTCGTTGATACAAAATCTACCGTACTCGGGGGTATTTCTCCTTCTCTCATAGGTGTGCTAACTGGACCTCGTCTTTCCTCTCACATTCCTTTCAATATTACAGTACAAGTTTGTGGTCTGGACATTCCTCAGACACTGATAGATGAAGGTTCATTCGTTAGTATTTTGTCCTCTATTTCTTGACAATATTTGTGTTATCCTCATCTTGTGTCAGTTACACAAAATATGTTGTCTTTCAACAAAAGAACCAATCAACCTTTAAGGACCCTTCCTCAGTTTCCTGTAACTTTGGGAGGGAAAATTGTTTTTATTGATGTCATGGTAGTCCAAGACCCCTTGGATTTTGAGTTACTCCTTGGGAGAGATTATGTCTATGCCATGAAAACTATTGTGTACACTCTTTTTCATGTGATATCTTTCATGCATGATGGGCGAGTGGTAACTATAGATCAACTTTCATTTATTGGTCCTGACTTGACCATAAACTTGATGAATTCCCTGAACGATTCATATATGCAGTTGGTGTCACCCATAACACAGGTCAATTATGTGGCATTGTCTGCCATGTCTTCAACTGTTGATGCATATGAGCCTTTCATTGTAATCTCGGTCTCTTATGACTTAGATCTGGTAGTTGACATGGTGATCTCTTCGATAGGGTCTTTAGATCTTGATCTCATTACCCCTGTTGCGACCCTCAACATGGTCTCTTTCCGAAAAGTTGTTCTTCCATCCAATAAATATCTCTTGGAAGCCATGATCGAGTCTTGTCCCTTGACATGGTGTCCTTCTAGAGCATTGACCTCTAGGAAGCCATGATCAAGAAGAGGAGCTTTGAGCATGATTTTCTGATTTCAAGCTCGTTAAAAAATGAAACCAGTTGTGAGGATAGTTGTCATGTCTCTGTAGCAACCTCATTAAAAAATGAAACAAGGATTATGACCATAGTTCTTGTTTCTGTGTGAAGATCATTAAAAAATGAAACAAAGGTCTGGGGATTGAACTTGGATTCTCAAGCATAGTTTTTCTTATGTGTCAAGCTCGTTAAAAAATGAAACAACTTCCCCCTCTCTGTTCGAGTCAAGTCCTTCGTCCAATATTTGAAGCTTCATTTCATTCGCCTTTGTAGATGGATGAAATGAAGTTTGGGGGGAAATGCTTAAATCCTCTGGACTTCATGATGAAGTTAAGCCGTTATCTTCTTAAGATGGGGGCTAAGTACCAATCATCCCAAGATAATGCGTTGGGAAGTTGCAAGCATAGTTTTCTCTGGTTCAATATTGTGTAAAAATGAAACCACCTACCTCAAGCATAGTTTCCTCTGGTTCAATATTGTGTAAAAATGAAAACAGGTCCAAGCATAGTTTCCTCTGGTTCAAGCTTGTGTAAAAATGAAACCAGGTCCAAGAAATTTTTTATTTAGTTTTAAACTTGTGTAAAAATAAAATCTATCCCAAGCATAGTTTTGTTTTGTTTTAAGATTGCGTAAAAATGAAAACAATCTTGAGCTTAGTATTTGTTCTTTCTCATGCTCATAAATACCTGAGAATGTAACCAAGTAAACTTTTATCACTTTTTTCGGACTCGTAAAGGTTATATGAAAAAGGAATCCCTTGGAGTTCCCTTTAATCTCTTTTTAAACTCTCTAAAAATGAAAATATTTCCAAGTGATCTTGTTCTTTTCATGCTTATTAAATTATTTGAATAAAACATTTGTTGAGAGGTAGTTTATCTCTTTTTCGGTCTCATCAGACTACTTTAGGAAAAATGACATTTTGAATTTTTCTTTAAGTGTTTTTCAAACTCTCTAAATATGAAAATCCATTGAGTTTTCTTTCTTTGGACTCGTTAAACAAACATTGAAAGACCCATATGGGATTGAACCACTCCTTCTTAGGGTTTGTTAAACATACTCTGAGGGACTTGTTTGAAGGATGAACTTACATCTACAAGCATATGTTATCCTCCTCAAGCTTGCGTAAAAATAAAGAGGTACTCGCCAGAAATGGTGGGGGGAAATTGAGAAAGAAATGTATCTAAACCTGTATTCTATGGAAGAGTCTCTTTTGAACATGACACCCTTTCACTCGCCTTGTGTCTAGGTTGGAAATTTCTCTTGTCTCTTGATCATACTCCTTTATAATATTACAATTTGGTCTATGATCCCTGTTGTTGAGTTAGTGTTTCCAAGACAATTGTCGTGTCGTCAATATGTTCAAAAAAAAGTTCAACCAAGAAATCCTTCTATTGCATTGGCCATTTCTGCATTCCTTAATCCTTCTATTGCATCGATCATCCTTGAGTCAGTCCTGAATCACTTGCTACTCTGATCTACTTCAAATATTTTTACCCATTTCATGTCATTGATGGGGGATACATTAAGGCCCTCCTATGACGAGTCTTTTCCTGTCGACTTCAACTCATTATTCAGGAATTAGAATTAGAAAATAATCGGTACCTTAGAACTTGCATTCTTTAATGGCAAGTTTCCTCGCTTTCGACAGTGGGTTTTCATTATTAACCCCTGATCAGGAGATTTCGTCGAGTGTTCGACTTCATCTCATTAATTCACATTCATTGGATTGTAATAGAGTACCTTGGGGGTCATTGACATTAATGGTGATTTCCCTAACACTTGTTAACAATATTCATTAATGACCGATAATCAAGTGTTTTCTACCATGTTCGACTTCAACACATATATTCACATGGTTAGATTCATACTATAGAGTGGTGGAGATGAAGACCCTATATATTTTCTGATAGATTCAGGTTGGGTTGGAGTATATTTAGATTGTGTTGTTGCATATATCCACTGTGTATGTCTTGTGGCTATGTTCAAATTTGAGTCTTTAACACATAGATCCATAACGTATTTTTGGTGGCTATGTTGATAATTGAGTCATATTGGCATGGATCCACAGTGTATGTTTGGTAGCCATGACCTGTCTTACTTGACATGGATCTTTTCATGTCAACATTTATGTTTTGATTCACTTGTATTCTAAGTATGGAAATTCCTACCTCAATGATGATATATTATTGTACTGTATTTCCATGTTTGTTGGCAGGTTTCTGACTGACCTGTTCCTTGTTCCCAACACACACTCGACAAAGTATTTCAGCTATCACTCTGTTATAACTTCAAACTTTGGTGGGATGTCTATTACACATTAATGATGTAAACCTATCCTTTGTATTGAGAAGGATCAATGGCTTGAATCCCTGAAGAAGAATGAAGATACATTTTCCCAGAGAGATGGAATTATACTTTTCCTTTATCAAAAACCTTAGAAAAAGGGATCATCACACCTTTATTAGTGTTAAGGATGCAACAATATAGGATTGTCGCAAGTTTCACCATAGTGGCCTGCGACGTTGTCGCAGTTTTCTTAGTGTTAAGGGCGCGATGATTTTCGTACGAAGGAAAAGGAGGAATTTCTCAAAAGTTATAGAATAAAATATTTGAGGGTGAGATAGCCTCCGATCGGTTTGGATTTGAGTCACGTCCCTAATCTCATGGGATCATCCTAACCTCCTCATCCTATTCTTTTCATCTTTTAAAAGAAGAGGAGTTCTCATGGGGAAAGTTGGATTGAGTTGGCTAGCTTTTGGAGTTGGAAAAGTTCTTGAGTTTTGTAGCTTGGAGTTTTTGGAGCTTGCATGTTGGCTTTGATCTTTTCTTTGTCAAGATAGATTGTTGTTCTCATAATCCATAGAACATAAGTGTGTGGGAAGAAAGGAACTGTTGGAAGGAACCTCACAACATCAAGGCATTTGGTTGTATCTTTCTTCCACATTCTTTAATACAGTGATATATTTCTTTCCCGTAAAATTGGTCTTATTTTATTGTATGACTCCTTGATCACATACATAGGGTTTGTTGAGTATACATAGTTTCTTTCACTTCATTGTCTTGTGTCTATTTATAGGTTCAACATCCCATAAGCCTTGGAATTTTATGAACATAAAATATACATAAATAGATATTCATAACATAATAATAGTTAATAAATAATAATTATTAATAATGAAAGGTCATGTCTCAAAGGACATGACTATTGGTAAAGGGCACCCCTACGTGGGTATATAAGTAGGCCCTCATTCTCAATTGTAATCATCTTCTATATCTTATTATTCATTCTTATTACATATATATTTGTCCATATGGATTTGGTTACTATATTCCAGATATTTTGGATAATTCTTGTGTGAGCGAACTTTGTTCGTCTCATGGAACAGAGCGATGATGACACTAGAGAGGACAAATGACATTTAAAAGGTATGCCATTTATCTCTTGTTAGTTAGTATGCTTGATAATTAAAACTTAGGGAAAGTTTTATAGTTTGTCTTGTTTTTTTCTAGTTTCGGGGTGAAACTAGGGAGATCTGTTTGTGTCTGCACTTATTGATTAGTCCGATAACACCAGGAATCATAAGATTCCCTAGGATATAAAATCCTAATGGAGCTACCACTACTGACCACAATTGGAATATACATGCACAAGTACTCTGACATACCATCGTTACCGGACCTTCGGGATCTACCCATGGATGATCAATCCCCTAGCTTATAAAATCATAACAAATATACTCTTTGTTGGTTAGGATACCAAAGTATCATCAACATCACTCCCCCTTTCGAGGGAGGTCCTTTCCGACTACACCAAGCTTGTCTTGGAAGTACTCAAACTTCACATGAGACAGAGGCTTGTTCAATACATTTTCAACTTGCTCATATGTGCCAACATATTGGAGGTTTACAA
>JZKD02S1796856.1:1144182-1161327 GCA_000966675.3 Picea glauca
TTCGGATGTAATAAAGGTCAATATTAATAAGGCCTTTCAATAAAATAGAATAAGGCGGATGTAAGAAGACCTAATAGAATCTTCCGCTTCTAGAAGGATCTTCCTCTAGATGATTTTTTTTAGTATAAATAGGAGTCAAGGGTATGAGAATACTAGCTTGGATATTATTGTAATAGAGCTCTGCTCAATTGCAGGTTGCCCCCTCGAAGAGGCCCGTGAACATTGCTTTCAGATTCAAAATGCTATTTCTGTTGTTATTCTTATATCATTTTAGTGTTATTGTGGTGAATGTTCTAGTTATATTGTTGTTATTATGCCATTATTAGCATTTAATTTCAGTTTTGCATACATTTTATATCTGGTATATTACAAGTGGTATCAGAGCACTTTCCTCGACAGAAAGTGTGGGTTAATTTTTTTTTCTAGGGTAGAGACGTATTCCGACGTTTTTAAGCCATAGAGATTTGTCATTACGTGCATAAACCTGCGGTTGAGGGATTCATACATGTAGAAAATACAAGTGGTACTTAAGTGCACATCTGTTGGCCACCCTTGTAACCCCTATTGGTACCCCTTCGAGTGGTAGCGCATCAGACAACACCTGTGTACGGATCAACCTAGATTACCTGAAGCCCTCTTTAGATAAACTGACCGACCGCCTGACTGCTATAGTGTCACCGAGAACAACACTCAAGAAGATACTCTCTAGTACCTGGGTAGTCGGGTTGTACGACGAAGGCTACGGTCTATCCTCCTTAGTTAGTTCTCTGAGATATTGGGCTGAGTACTACTTTTGGACCCTGCACATATATTAGAGAGCTATAGCACAGTGAAAACCCTTGTCTGTAGAACCCTTGAATACCTAACCCTTGGGGGACATAAACATAAACAAATTAAAAGAGACAAGATCTATTGCCGTGCAACTGTGTTCAGGTTGCCAAGTAAATACACATTTATTTCTAGTCAAGCATTTGGGCATTTCCTCTCTGCAGTATTCTTCAGACCAGAGTATAACTCTGTTAAAAAAAAAAAAAAATTCTAGAAATGTTTTCACCATAATTTGAGACATATTCCATTGGATTCATCTCTTCGCCCTTATCACATTCATCCATATCATTTTTTCGAACAAAGTTTTTTACCCCGCCCGCCCCTTTTCAATTTCCTCGTCCTCATGGCCCATACTCGTAGCCAAGGCTTGGAAGCTCACTTCAACACCTTGCAATCTGGTCTCATTGAGACCCAACAAGAAGTGAAACAAATCAGTGCCAATGTTGCTGCCATCAATACAACCATGCAGTCCTCAATGGGGGAAATCAAACAAGACCTCACCACCTAACTTGAATCAGTCTTTTCGACACTTTGCAACAAGCTGCATATCCCTACAGATAACCCTTCCTCTTCCTCACCTCCACATACTGAAGGTGACCATTCCTCTCATTCTCATACCTTGCAGAACCATCACTTTCAACGTGACCTACACTTCCTACGGGTGGATGTGACCAAATTTGATGGCTCAGACCCCACTGGTTGGGTAACCCAAATGGAACATTACTTCTCTTTATATAGCATTACAGATGACTTGGCCAAACTCCGGTATGGTGTTCTCCATCTAGATCAAGAATGTTGGCAATGGTGGAAATGGAGAAAAACTTCTCGTCAAGGGTATATTGCTTGGACACACTTTGTGGCAGATATTTATGAATGCTTTGACACTAACACCAACCATTTGGGCCATTTGAAAAAGATGAAACAATTAGGAACTGTGGAAGACTTTATATCTACCTTTGAGCGCCTAGATTTTAGAACAGAAGGCATGTCTAATGCCTTTTTCCAAGAGTGTTTTATCAACGGCCTCAAGGATGAAATTTGGGCCCATGTCCTCATGGGTCGGCCTAAAAGTTGGGTGGAGGCTACCAAAAGAGATAAAGAATCACAACAGGTTGTATCTACTCAAAACCACAAACCCTCCTTTATCCCTCGCCCTAAACCAGTAAATCCCACTACTCCCTCTACTCCACTAAAGATCCAAAAATTGACCAGGGCTGAAATGGCTGAACGCCAACTCAAAGGCCTTTGTTATAACTGTGATGACAAATATTTCCCAGGCCACAAGTGTAAAGAACAAAATATTTTTATGCCCATCTCCGAGGAGATTGCATAAGAAGATGAAGAAAATCCCTCTGTGTCTGAGTCACCTGAATCCACTGACATAACCCCTCCCTCAAACCATCTCGAAGTAGAACCGGTCATTTACCTCAATGCTCTCATTGACTTCTTCGCTCCCCAAACCCTCAAGCTAATTGGTTACATCAAGCATTGGAAGGTCATCATTCTGGTTGATAGTGGAAACACCCATAATTTTATTCATAGTCGCATTTCCCAAGAAACTCATTGCTACATCCATCCTGTCAATAATTTCCAAATCATGATTACCAATGGTGGTTCCATGAAATGTGGAGGGCATTGTGAAAATGTGTGTCTCCAAATTGGTGACTACCACCTGAAATCCCATATGTTTGCTATCGACATGGGAGGTTGTGACATTGTGTTGGGTGCAGATTGGATAAGGACTTTGGGTCCCATTCTCATGGATTTTAAAGACTTAACCATGCAATTTGACCAAGAGGGAAACCAATATAAGTTCCAAGGCATCACCACCGGTTCACCTGAGATCATTAGTTCCGATCGCATGGAAAAGCTACTCAAAAAGGATAATTTTGGTGTTATCGCCCAACTCCATGCCATACAAACAACAGAGACACCCTCTATACTTCAAGACCTCCAAGCCATCCTTTATAAAAATTAATTTTATCTTTTCCACTCCCCAATGCCTCCCTCCTTCCCATGGTGTTCATGATTATTACATTCCCCTTGTACTCGGAAGCCTTCCTCCCAATATCCATCTGTATCGTCACCCCTTTTCCCCAAAAAATGAAATTGAGAAAATGGTCCAGGAAATCCTTAATCTAGGTGTTATCCGCCCTAGTACGAGCCCCTACTCGTCTCCTATGGTCATGGTCCTGAATAAATAAGGTTCTTGGTGAATGTGTCCTGACTTCTGTGCCCTCAACAAACTTACCATCAAAGACAAATTCCCCATTCCTGTCATTGATGACCTCCTGGATGAATTGAGTGGCACCCAATTCTTCACTAAATTGGATCTTCATTCGGGCTACCACCAAATACATATGAATGAGGTAGACATTCCCAAGATTTCCTTTAGAACTCATGAGGGCCACTATGATTTTTTGGTCATGCCCTTTGGCTTGTGTAATGCCCCCTCCACCTTCCAAAGGCTCATGAATCATGTCTTCCATCCTTTTATCCGCCATTTTGTCTTAGTTTTCTTTGATGATATCCTCATCTATAGAAAAACCTGGACAAACCATCTTTCTCATGTGGATTGAGTTCTCTGTATACTCTCTCAACACCAACTTTTCTTGAAACAGTCTAAATGTGCTTTTGGCACCTGTTGACGGGCGAAATTGACCGCTCGTCAACTGGAGGAGTGAATCTGGTCCGGGGTTGTCTAAATAACCCAATCCATTTGGATTAATCCACTCCAACAGGTTTAGCGGCTCCGTTAGCTGGTCTAAGTCCTACGGAAGTGAAAAGACAAAACAAAAGAAACTAACTAAAAAAAAAAAAAAAAAAAACAACTGCTGCAAACTATATACAGTCTAAGATATATTCACAGTTTACTAACAAATAACATAATAGTTCTACTTATTTAATATACAATGTATGGATATGATTAAATCTCTATTGTATGTATAGTATTCACAAAATGCAAATTTTAATCGAAATCTGCGAAATCATATATGAATTGACTTATGATAGCGAAGCTAGTGTTTTTGATTTTTATAAGTTTTATGAAAAAGAAATGAAATGACAACTATCTAGTTGAGAAATAAAAATAAGAATCTATATAGTGTATCTGAACTACATAAAATTCTTATATTAATTAAACTAACAGAATGAAACTAGTAAACTGACCTGAAATATTATCTCCTATTCGTCCTGTGCATATCATCTACGTTTGTTGTTTGATGAGGCCAACCCGCACCAGATTTTCCAATACTTCACGTAAACACGAAGCAACAACGCTTTGAATGATAATGACAGAACAAGTAAGATATGTAGCGACAACAATTTATCATTTGACAAATGATCATATTAAGATAAATCTGAGTATGACAATTTGTATATAACTGTTCATTGAATAAAGAAGATCAACCTTCTAATCATCAAATGTAAACATATTAATTGCTATATATAAAATGAGAGACATAAAATATGGACACTATTTAAATCCCATCACATCAACCTGTAACAAATTATGATATCTAAAGTAGTCAAAATTGATTACAAATCGAAATGAACACAAACTTGAACAAAAATATGATATATTGAAGCTAAAGCCATGCAAATATCCACTTTCATTCAAGTCTGAATAATCACCAATCCATAGTTTCTGCTCCCAGGCAGCGATGGTATTTGTTTAGAAAATAATACATTTATAAAGGCCAAAGGATCAAAACACTTCCTGTGGAAATCATCAAATCTGTTCCAAAAATTGTGGGAAATACAATCTCCCAAATTCCCATTGTTATCCAAAACTAACATCCTAATCTAAAACCATGCAAAGAAATAGAATGTTCAGAGATTCCACTAGTGATCCAATCTCCTTTAGAATTCGTATGTACCTGTAAATGCACAAGAATACATGATTTCAGATTGCATTTTAGTTGTAAAATAAAAAAATTCAAATTTTAATAACTAGCTACAGAATCTCACGATTATGTAGCTAGTTATTATTATAAACATAATCATGTTTTATCCATTCAATCAAAATAGAAATAGATGCAATTTGAGAAAACAAATCTCGTATGCTAATTCCAAACAAAAACAAAATCATCCTAAAATTACTTTTAAAATATCATACCTCGGATTCAGGGATTTTCATCCAGCTATTTTTGAATTGACAATGGCAGTGGCCGCCTCTACATTTTTAAAGACAACAGATCCTGTGGTCTTCTGTCTTTTATCATTAGCTTGCAATCTGTCGTTTTCCTTAGTTAGCACATTCACTCGGTCCTCCAAGGAATTGATCCGAGATTGGAGCAACATGACGTCTGTATAATATCGGTCGAGCCACGACTTACATTCGTTGCACTGTGGTTGAACAAGATGTGTATTCACAGGTGAGGAATTTATTAATTGACCAACATTTCCTCTATCGAGTTTGATCCCGGGGAAGTTGGGGTCGTCTCTAAGGCATGATGGGAGGTTCGTCACATAGTCATAGGGCTTAATTGAGCAAAGTTTGTGTGAGTATGGATACTCTTCGGTCAGAAATCGTTCGATTTCAGAATCAGAATCTTCACTTAACAGAATTGTCTTTTGGTCTGAGTTTTCTTTAGGTTTATTACGAGCACATGGTGAAACCCAACGCGCGACCTTTTTACCCTTACAATTGATATCACTGTTTCTTTTACCCTTTTTATTTGCAGACCTTTTAACATGCTTACCATCATATTTTGGACATGAGTTAGGCAGGGTGTCGGGTTGGGTAGCGTTCGGGTAGGTTGAGGGTTCAACAGAGGGAAAGAGTGTAGGAGGGGGAAATCCAGGCCCGACAAGGGTTTCTGTAACAATGGATTTGTCAACTTGTCCAATTTTAGGACTGGAAAAGCCATTCCTTAACAAGAAAGCATCCCAACAATCGCCATTCAACTTCAACTGATGAACCATAATAATTTTAATTAAACGGTGGTGGAAGAGGCTGGAGTCGGATTTCTCCATTTTGAAGTGCTTAGCCATTTTATATAAACTCCTAAGGAGAAAATACGACATATTTAAGGGAAAATCTATGAAACTCATGAGCAGCTGCTGGTGGTATAGGAAAACTAGACCATATCTACCCTCACATGTAACAAACTGCTTGATAATTGCCAACAAATCGTGCCATATAGATTTAAGAGCTGTAACAGGCATACCTTTTTCGCAAATGTTGATATTCCTTGAGGTAAACAACAGTGGCCAGGGTACTTCGTCAACCTTTGAATTTTTAAACCATTTTTGTCCCTCGACTGGCAGACCAATGGATGAGCTAATGAAATCCTCATTTAACTCGAGCTGGATGTCCCCAATTTTGGCTCTACACCCATCGAATGTTAGTGCGAATTGTTGAGAAACTGCTAGGTTGAAACCCTCGAAATTCTCAATAAAGACCAGCCAACCATTCCTCTCTAGATCCTCTCGGGTATTATCAAACAACAACAAAGTTTGGACACCATTGGGTTCGATTCGCACTACAAGAACCATAGCTAATAGCACAAAATCAACAGGGTATTCGACGATAGGGTTTGACAGGGTAGACACAGAACCATTGTCCCAAAGCTTCCCCAACAAAACACAAAGGCAACTTGAAATGCAAGGGCAGAGCGTTAATGCTATGTGTGCGAGGATGGTGGAGTAAATTGGGACCATGCAAGGATATCATGTCGGGATGTACTTGGAACGAAACCTTGGTGTAATGGTACATTCAAATCACAATAGTTCATATCCAAAAGAATTTTAATCAACATGTCAAATGAATTATCACATAACCACGATTTGACCCAAAAATCAATGTGTTCAATCAAACCATTGCGTCAAAGATTTTGTAAATCAACACCATATTAACAATAATCAAAAGCATAAATGTTTGGTGTTTTGATAAATATATGATCAGTGGTGTGTTTGAGGTCAAAGGGTTATAACCATATAAACAGGTAGGTTCATGATAAATCGAATGATCATTTTGGTGTAATCAACATGAATTCCAACTGTGGGTTTTCACGCTTGCAGTCATGAAATTGAAAACGAAAAGTAGGTATGCAAAAGTGAAAGATAATGGTGTCATTTAAAAATTTGCGACGAGTAATGAGGGTTCAAAAACCTTGTGTAGGCAGCTTGTAAAGAAAAAGATAGAGATTAATATGGCTGCCAACAACACCTCAGAAGTAGAATACTTGGGTCATCTAGTTGGCAAAGATGGCGTCAGGGTGGATCCTAAAAAGATTGAATCTATGCAAGACTGGCCTCACCCAAAGACTCTTAAGAGCTTGCGTGGATTTCTAGGCTTAATGAGGTATTATCGCAAGTTTGTTAAGAAATATGGGAAGATTGTAGCACCTCTCACTGCTCTCCTAAAAAATAACTCTTTCACTTGGACTCCAGCCACTACTCAAGCTTTTCAGACCTTGAAAATGGCCATGTGCACCACTCCATTCCTTGCCCTTCCTGATTTCACAAATACCTTTGTGTTGGAATGTTATGCCTCGGGGAAATGAATTGGTGCTATCCTTATGCAAGAGGGTCGACCTTTGTCCTTTACCAACAAGAAACTATCTGAAATAAATCTGGGCAAATCCAGCTATGAAAAGGAAATGTTGGCTATTCTCCATGTCATGGATTTGTGGCATCCTTATCTATTGGGGCAACATTTCCAAATTAAGATAGACCATCAAAGCTTCAAGTATTTTCTAGAACAATGCATTTCCTCCCCGGAACAACACAAATGGGTGACTAAACTCTTTGGATATGATTATGAGATCATTTATAAGAAAGGCAAAGACAATATGGTTGCAGATGCACTTTCCAAAAAATATGAAGATGAAGGATCTCTTTTTTCTCTTTCATTCATTGTACTAGATTGGCTCCAAGCCATTCACTAGGAATGGCTACAAGATCCCAAAAGTTTGCAGTTGCTCAACCAATTGTAGTCCAAGGCTCCAACTTCCCCAGGGTACTCTTGGCTCCATGAGGAACTTCGATACAAAGTGTATTTGTATTTAAGTAAACAATCAAAGCTTAAATCCACGGTACTTTATGAGCTTCATGATACACCCATAGAGGGGCACTCCGGGTTCACCAAAACCTATGATAGGGTCAAACGTTCGTTTTTCTGGGATGGTATGAAACAGGACATTCGTAATTTTGTAGCTAAATGTAATGTGTGTCAATGCAACAAGGGAGAAATAGTCAAATCTCCGAGCACACTACAACCACTCCTGATTCCACCTACTATTTGGAAGGATATCTCTATGGATTTTATTACCGACTTACCCAAATCGCGAAATAAATCCATCATCATGGTGGTTGTTGATTGCCTTTCCAAGTATGCTCATTTCTGCACCCTTCAACACCCGTTTACAACATCCATGGTGGCTCAAATATTCATGGATAAGGTCTTCAAGCTTCATGGCATGCCACACTCGATTGTTTCTGATCGCGACCCAACTTTCACAAGAAAATTTTGGCAATAACTGTTCAAGATACAAGGCACATAATTGCATCTCAACACAACTTATCATCCCCAGAATGATGGCCAAACAAAATTTGTCAACAAGTGTTTGGAAACATATTTGAGGTGTTTTGTCTCAGAAAAGAAAAATCAGTGGGCTCAATGGTTACCCCTAGTTGAATGGTGGTACAACACTTCATACCATACAACTACATGCATGACTCCTTTTGAAGCGGTATATGGAAAGAAGCCACCTTCAGTTCTCTCATACTTACCAGGTGCCTCAAAGGTCTAGGCAGTTTACCTAACACTTACAACTCAAGAGGCTATTCTCCATACCCTCAAAGAGAATTTGGTCATGGCACAGAATCACATGAAGCAACAAGAAAATCAAGGTCACTCTGAAAGCCATTTTGGAGAAGGGGATCAGGTGTTTCTTCGACTGCAACCTTACAAGCAAACTTCCCTCAAGGCCAAGCATTGTCAAAAGCTAGCGCCCAAATTTTATGGCCATTATACCATACTCAAGCATGTGGGACAAGTTGCCTATTAGATAGCTTTGCCAAAAAATTCAAAGCTACATCCTGTTTTTCATATTTCATGCTTAAAGAAGGTGATTGGAGCTAAGTGCCAAATTCAAACCAAGCTTCTAGAGTTAGCTGAAGAAGGATCCATTTGGCTACATCCAGAAGTAGTTTTGGACTAGTGTGAGCATCGCCTACGTCAGAGAACCATCAAGGAAGTTCTAGTACAGTGGAAAGATACAACTCCAGCAGATGCCACTTGGGAACCAACTACCATTCTGCAACAATTTCCTCATCTCAAGCCTTGAGGACAAGGTTGTTTTTAAGGGGGCGGACATGTTAGGGTCCTAACCCGCACATAGGTAGAAAAATATATTCAGATATAATAAATGTCAATATTAATAAGGCCTTTCAATAAAATAGAATAAGGCGGATGTAAGAAGACCTAATAGAAGCTTCCGCTTCTAGAAGGATCTTCCTCTAGATGCTTCTTTTTAGTATAAATATAAGTTGAGGGTATGAGAACTCTAGCTTGGATATTATTGTAATAGATCTCTACTCAAATGGAGGTTCCCCCCTCGAAGAGGCCCGTGAAAATTTCTTTCAGATTCAAAGTTCTATTTATGTTGTTATTCTTATATCATTTCAGTGTTATTGTGGTGAATGTTCTGGTTATATTGTTGTTATTCTACCATTACTAGCATTTTATTTCAGTTCTGTATACATTTTATATCTGGTATATTACAAGATCTCTATGTGCTTTGACTTGTCATGGAACAATGTGTTCTACATCATATTTATACAACTCTGGTTATCAAATAGAATCACGTTGAATTCCATCTCCAGATCGAATAGACCTGTCAACAACTTTCGAAGCCATATGGCTTCACAACTGGCAGAACATGCTGCAATGTACTCTGCTTCTTTCGTGTTGAGAGAAATACTAGATTGCTTCCTACTTTTACATGAAGTCATAGCCGACCCCAAACTAAAACAACATCCCGAAGTTCTATTTCTGTCTGAATCACTTCCAACCCAATCTGAATTAGTATAACCATACACTCTGAAGTCATGATCTCCAATATAATAGAGACCATAATCCAACGTACCCTTAAGGTATCTCATCGCGTTCTTTGTAGCTACAAGGTGAACACGTATGGGATGCATCAGATACTAACTCAAGGTGTTAAAAAAAATCATATATTTGGCCTAGTATTCATCAGATACATCAATGGACCAATAATCTTTCTGTATAAAGTAGCATCAACCAAATTTGAGGAAGTATCAACTAGGAGATTCACATTTGTTTCCATGGGTTTGTTCATGGATTTACATTCCAACATTTAAAATCTCTTTAGTATTTCAATTGCATACTTCCCTTGGTTAAGGAAGATCTTCTATGGGCTCTGCCAAACTTCAAGACCTAATAAATAATGCATCGGGACTAGGTATTTCATCTCAAACTCTGCAACGAGCTTCTTCTTGCAATCTGTGATGAGGTTTTCTTCTCTTGTCAAGAATAAATCATCCACATATAGTAGAAATATAACTGGCTCATCATTCATAACCTTGAAGTATAGGTTAGGATCAAATTTAATCTTGGTAAATCCCAAGCTTGTTAGAAAACTATCAATTCTGCCATACCAATCTCTAGGAGCTTACTTCAACTTGTACATATATTTCTTCAACCTGCAAACATGAGTCTTTCTATATTCAACTTCAAACCCTTGTGGTTGTTCTATATTCACTTTTTCTTCAATAACACCATTTAAGAAAGTTTTTTTCACATCCATCTAGTGCAACTTCCACTTAATTTTGGCTACAAGAGATATGATGGTTCTGATAGAAGTGTATCTGGCTACATGAACAAATGTTTCTTCATAGTCAATACCTTCCTTTTGAAAAAATCCACGAGCCACAAATATTGCCTTATGTTTTTCAATAATTTCATCTGTTGCATGTTTTATTTTGTATATCCACTTGGAAGATACCACATATTTGTTCTTTGGTTTGGGAACTACTTCCCATACATCATTCTTCATAATGGATTGATATTCTTTCGTCATGGAATCCATCCATTCTTTCTTCTGAAAGACTTCCTCAAAGAAAGTAGGTCCCTTCTCTACAATATCACACATCAAGGCCATATAGTTGGAGAATGGATTAGGTTTCTTTCTTTTTCTCATGGTTCCTTCTGGGGCACCATACTTCTCTGCATATTGAATAAGTTCTTTCTCTCAAGTTGGATTTCTCTTGTGAGAGATCGTCATATGGGGAGGTTCTTGATATTCTATCATATCATGATCTTCTAGAATCTCATCATCAGGGGTAAGTTAACTTCCTTCACAGGTTCTGCAACTCTGGGAGCTACAGGTTCTTCTTCATATACTTCTTCAAGATGGAATTTTCTTGATCTTTTAAGTACTGCATGTTCATCAAAGGTTACATCTCTGCTGATCTCAATAGGATGGTAACCTAGTATGTAAATTATGAAGGCCTTAGATACCTCACAATATCCAATAAATATTCCCTTCTTTCCTGAAGGATCCAACTTAGTTCTCTTTTCTTTTAGAATGTGTACAAATACTGGACAACCAAATATTTTGAGATAGCTTGCTTTTGTATTTTTTCAAACATTTATTTGGGAGTTTTGAATCCAAGTGCACTATGGGATAATATGTTTTGGACATATAATGTTGTTCTTGTTGCTTCAACCCATAAGTGCATTGAAAGATCTTGATCGTGAATCATAGTCTTTACTGCTTCCATAATCGTTCTATTATTTCTTTGTACTACACCATTTTGTTGAGGATTATAGGGAGTGGTGAGCTCCCTCTTAATCCAGACATCTTTGCAAAAGCTTCCAAATTCATTTGAATTGTACTCTACTCCATTGTCTAACCTGAGTATCTTTATTTTCCTTTCGGAGAGGTTTTATACCAAGGCTTTGAATTCCTTGAACTTTCCAAGTACTTCATATTTTGACTTCAAGAAATAAACCCCAAGTCGTATGAGAGTAATCATCAATAAAATATACATAGTATGCATACCCTCTTAGAGAGGTTGATGGAATTGGACCACATACATCTGAGTGGACAATATCTAGAATTCCTTCTGCTTTATTGTCTCTCTTTGGAAAAAGGATTATTTATGTTCTTTCCTTGTGCACATCCCTTGCATACACCTTCATGATCAACCTTTAGTTCTAGTAAACCTGTAACTACCTTTATTAGATATGGTAAGGATTTGTGGTTGAAGTGAGCTAGTCTTCTATGCCAAAGTTCACAAGGACTTTCAATAGAGTGAGTCAAAGCTACATTTGAGTGACCCTTTAACTTGTACAAACCACCTTCTTCTATTCTAATAGCAACTGCATCTTCTATAGTTTTTCCTTTAGACCACATAAGAAGTTCACCATCTATGAATGCAACCCTTAAAAACTTTCTTATATAGAGAGATGAAATAGAAAGTAAGTTATTTTTCAAACTTGGTACATAGAGTACATCGTTCATTCCCATCAGAGTTCCTGAATCAAGTTTGTAGGTGGCTTCTACCAATCCTTTGATAGGGTATTGATAAGCATCTCCAAGTGAAACTTTCTAGGGAGGTTCCTTTTCTATAAGGCTAGAGAGAATTTTCTTCTAACCTGTCATGTGCTTAGAGGCACCACTATCTATGAGCCAATTATTCTCTCGAGGTGTCACAGATCCCGAGAGAGCGAAAAATAAAACATATTCTTCAATCTCTTCTTTGGCTAACTTCTTTGGTGGATCATCATCTTCAGATGCATGGGCATGATGGATTTTGTTATTTGTCCTCTTGTATTCTTCTCTTCTGGCAGGATAATTATTAGCAATGTGTCCCATCTTATCACAATGATAACATTGGTAGGAGGAAAAGTCTTTTCCCTTTCTTTGACCCTTATGATTTTTCTGGAATCTCTTCGGAGAATGAGACTCTTTATGAAAGTGAGTCTCCTTTTGAAAATGATATTTTCCCTTTCCACCATTAGAACAAGTAGCCATGGCTTGATCTTCATCTCTTAATAGGACGACTTCTTGGTTGGCCACTCTTGCTTCTTCTTGAACACATTCTTCCCATAAGCTATTAAATTGGAGTTTCTATTTTCTTGCACAAATAGTTTGGATGAAGACATCCCAAGGTCTTGTGAGACCATTAAGAGTTGTCATCACGAGTTCATCTTCATATAAGTTGTCTCCAATTGCCTCTAGAGTTTCCTTGAATTACAAAACCCTAGAGAAATAGTATTGAACCATTTCTCCTTTTCCCATCTTTGTATTCTTGAGTTGGGTTCTCAAGTTCATCTTCCAGTTGATGTTCTTTCCTTCATACACTATGGTTAGGGAATCAAACATATATTTTGGAGTATTATTAGAAGACACTTGAGGGATCAAGTGGTATTTAATGGAATCTACAATTATTCTTTTAGCCTTAATCATATCCTTCTTGTACTTCTCTTTGGCTGAATTTTCTTCGAGTTCTGATACATTTTCTTTTATGAATTTTGCAAGGTCATTCTCTTTAAGAATGAGTCCAATTTTGTACTTCCAGGCATGAAAATTTTCCACACCTTCCAACTTGTCAACAAGCTTGGTGCTTGCATACATCTTAACCCAAAGCTAAGAAAATGTCCAGAAAATGAAAGTGATCAAAAATTGAAACTGAGCTTACCAAGAGATGCGTTGGGCTAAGGCGAGTTTGTTGGAGCTAGTTGTTTCAGAAAATTCCTATTTTCACCCCTTGAAACTTGACCTGCGCAATTTTAGACTGGTACTTCTAGTATTAGTTTTGGTTCTAGTTTTCTGGTTTTCTGGTACCTGTCAAAAATAGAGTTTGACTTTCCGTAGAATATAGCCACTGAAAAAGTTCTCTCAAGCTGCGAAAAGATGTGCTAGGGCAGGGTGCACTTCTCAAGGTGATTTTTGGTCAAAACTTCCTCTTCAGTAAAAAAACCTAATTTTCTTGTACGAAAATAGTGACGTCTAGATACCCAGTGAAAGATGTTTTATTCAGTCAAGCTCTGATACCATGTTAATTTTTTACTGATGTTATTAGATTATTTCCAAATTATATGAGCATTCAATGCAATTCCAAAACAACAGTATAAAGAGGATCATTGAAAGAAACACAATCATAAGGTACACAACATTTTATCCTAGGAAGCCCTCATGGGGGAGAAAACCCAACAAAAACTTCATCAATAATTGATTTCCAAGACTAAGACCAAAACACCAAAGATATACCAATACTGAGCATGTGCCTCTCTTTTCCTCCCTCATGCAACTGCAATTGCCTTCAAGATATGCACACTATATGAGTGAGTAAGTGTGTGTAAATGAGACACCAACCTCACATATAAATACAAGTGTGAGATGGCGCTAGGTTTGTGTCTCTTCACTTGGTTCAACCGACTTCTCTTAGAAGTGGTTAAAACCACTTTATAAATACTAGTGGCCGACTTTACAAATACCACTATATGAATAGAGTTTAATCAATCCACAAATGGGGATTTGATATTATACAAGACCCGACTTGATAAATCCGCAAAAGGGGATTTGATCTATAAAAGAATAACTCAAATATAATTAGAATATTCTTAGAAGTTACAATATTTCAACACATGTGGGTTACATGACTTGAACTTAGTCAACCATCATTAGTAACAAAACCAACCTTTAATCCTTCTAATTCATAAAAAACGATGGGAAAGCACTAATAAACCAATGAAATTACCTTATGATCCCTTGAATGAACTTTGTAGTAAAAAGTGATGAAAAGAGTGGTAATTGTGGTGAAAAAGTGGTTTTGATAAATAAAAAAGGGTTTACTGGCAGTGAAAATAGCATCAATTTGGAGACCTAACAAGGATCCCTCCTAATACTTCCAATGAGGCTGGTTAGGAGGGAATAGAAAGATAAGATCCCTCCTGATAGTGCCAATGAGTTTGGTTAGGAGGGAATAAAGAGAGAGTTGTTACTTCTGGTAATTCCAATGAGGCTGGTCAGGAGGAAAAACAAGGGTATATCCCTATTGATAGTGCCAATGAGGTTGGTCATGAGGGAAGGAAAAAAAACATCCCTCCTAATAATGCCAATGAAGTTGGTTAGAAGGAATAAAAAGAAAAGATCCCTCCTGATAGTACCAAGGAGGTTGGTCAGGAGGAAAGGAATAGGACAGACCCTCCTAAAAATTCCAATGAGGTTGGTTATGAGAGGAGTAAAAGGAAAATAACCCTCCTGATAATTCCAATGAGGTTGGTCAAGAGGGATGAAAAAGAATGGATCCCTTCTAATAATTCCAATGAGGTTGGTCAAGAGGGATGAAAAATGAGGGTCCCTCTTGATAATACTAATGAGGATGGTTAGGAGGGATGAAAAAGAAGGGATCCCTTATGATAATTACAATGAGGATGTTCAAAAGGGAAATAGAAGAAATGATCTCTCCCGATAATGCCAATGAGGTTTTTCGCGAGCAAATCAAAGAAGGGGCCCCTCCTGATAGTGCCAATGAGGTTTGCCAGGAGGGGTATGGAGAATTCCCCCAACTAATTTTGTAGGTGGTATGCAAGGAGTATGCCCCTTAACCCCTCCCCCCCTTCCTCCTGCCATGACATGCTTCACATACGTCACATCCTAAGAGGTGGATGAAAGGATAGTGGAAAAATGTGCCACCGATGTTGAGACCGAAGATACACGAGGCAAGTTGGGATTTCTCTAATGTGTACCTGTAGAGAAGGGGAGGTTCTCAAATAGTTTTGACCTCATTGAAGTTGATAGGTAGATAATCGGCATGGAATTCTCATTGGTATGCACTTATGGGGAACCAATTTCAATGGTGGGTTGAGAATTGGTTTCAGAATATGGAGTTTGGGTGAAGGTAGAATCTTCAGTTATCAAGATCAAATATTCCTAACGAAAAGAATCCAACTAGAGCAAGAACTTAAGAGTAGTGTGATATTGGGGTGTCTGGGGACTATGATGAGAATAACGTTCATAGGTGTCACATAACACACATGGACGGTTAGTGTGCAAAGACTTATATGTTTGGAAATGGGTTTAGGTAGGATGATTTCCACAGTGGGGTTGAAAGGATCAAAATCAAAGTCATCCATAGTGTAAATATCTTTCAGTTTGGTAAGTCTAGGGAAATTGAAGTTATCATGGCCAGGAAGATTTCATAGGGCACATGGAAAATTATGCCTAGATGTAATGGGATAGGTGACTAGAGTGGGGTTGGTAGATGTTGTGGTGGATTTGACTTTGGCTTTGGTGCCTTTGTGAGATTTCTTGGGTTTGGGTTTGGGTTAAGAGGGGCTTGACGGTGGTTTAGGGGTAACTTGGGTAGTTTTTGGTAAAAGATGGGTAAGGGGGGGATGAGGTGTAGGTGCATTCTATGTATATGACGATGGAATCCCAATGTGCATAGGTATCAACTGCACAGGGGTCGAAAACAAATATGGCCTAGGTGTATATCTAGGAAGTGGGTTGGGATGTGGGTCGAAGTACCATGATAGAATACCTAAAGTGAGGTTAGACAAATTAAGAGTAGTCATGATCGAGGTACCGATGATCCCATGTCATGGGAATAGGAAAGGAACTTGACTAAATGGGTAGTGAGGATGCACATGAAGATGTGTCTGCAGATGCATTTCAGGTGTAGGCATGTATGAGGGGGGGGTATGGAAGGTCTGGAAGAGGGTTATGGGTGAGATCCTATTGGTCCATGACTATATGAAACCAAACAAACATTGGATGTACCCAGTTGGGTGACTACAGGAGGAGGTTTGTAGTATGAACCTAACATGATGGAGTCTTTATAGACTCCTAGGATAATGTTGGTAAGGGAATTAAAAATATTTTACCCTCCCAAATAATAAACCACATGGTCAAGATGAGGTTGGTGATCCAGATTATTTTCGGCATGAAATGAGAGCGGAGATATAATAAAGAAATGCGCAGAGATATTGCAGATATTCAATAATATAACAGAAATGTATCAGAGATGCAACCATAAACACAAATATACAGTAATAGATGATTTCTATTAATCAAAGAAATGTACAGAGACTGTAAAAATACAGAGTGAAAGACTCACTAGAATGGTGGCAGCTTATCTCTGAGAAGAGATGTGATGGCTACTCGCATTCGCAAGAAGATGATTACAATGAGGCTCTAGAGGCCTTTTTACAATAGGCAAGAATTCCAAAAGTCATAGACATCCAAAAACCTAACCCTAGGAGATGAAGCGCCAAAAGTCATGTGGGCCCCGTTTGGGTAAGTTGGTGCATCAACTTCCCAGGGTCGTAACTTT
>JZKD02S1796856.1:1162878-1175964 GCA_000966675.3 Picea glauca
CTAGGAGATGAAGCGCCAAAAGTCATGTGGGCCCCGTTTGGGTAAGTTGGTGCATCAACTTCTTGGGGTCGTAACTTTTGCATACGATCTCCATTTTAGGCGTGTGATAGCTCGTCGAGGAGATTCATTTTGGGGGCTCAAATATGCCTTCGACTATCATTGAGAACCTCGATCTCGAAAAAACTTCATTTAGGCCCTCAAAATGGCCCCGGAAGTTAAAACCTGCTAAAAATAGTAAATTGCCAAAATGGCTAGATAACTGTTTTGAGCCATTTGAAAAGGTGGGTGGCCCCCGATATCCACCTGGATCAGTTGGGCTTGAGGGTTGTGGTAAATCAACTGGTCGATGGTGACAGTTTTTCCATTATGGGGGGGGAATCATCTTTCAGAATATGGAAGAGGCTATAGCCTTCATGACATACATGAAGCTTCATCCTAACAAGAAATTGTAATCCAGAGGGGCATCAATAACCTCAACATCAATGCAGAATTATTTCCCCCCTAGATAGATGGGATAATTTTGGTAAATTCATTGAAGCTAGGAGGATCAACCATCATACGCTCGAAGGGACATCATAGATGGGACAAGGTAAGTGGAAATGATTAATTTATAGACCTATGTTGACATGACACATGTGGATACACCCTCACCAACAATACACCTATAAATGGTGAGTTGTTTAATGGAAATTGGGACATAGGGTGGCAATAGAAATGGTTCATCCTGGTCACTATCAAAGGTAATCATATGATTGTTCGATGGATAAAAAATGACCAAAGTGGAAAAAAAACATTTCTTTTGTGTGGAGTATGTATGAATGAATTTGAGGGATGACATTGTAGTGGGTGACTGGGCTAAGTCATAGACAATGTTATAATGGTGGGATACCTTCCCATGAATGTGAGTAGCATTCAACCTTAGTGCAACCTTTGGAACCTTGTGAGGTATGTAAACAGTAGGGATATAAATTTGTAAAGGTTCAATGGTTTACAAAGGAGGATTAGAGGGATTATTCGATTGTGTCTCTTGGGCCATACCATACTAGTGGGATCAAGTAGCTAGGTTGATGTTGGATGAATATAAAATGAGAATCTAGTAGTTTTCATTACCAGAAGGGTGAAGAATGGGGGATGGGCCAGAGGGAGGGGGGTGGGAAAAGGTTTTGCAACACAATGGGTTACAAAAAATAAGGAGTGTGAGGAACGATGTCTCTCTGAGAATACTTAACTAATTTCCATGATCGACGTATCATGGGTAGGTGGGGACACTCATGGGTGTAATATTCACAGAAACCACCAAGATCACAAGGTTTATTGGTGCAAAGGGAAGGGATATTCCCCTTCTTGGGTGTTGGGTTGGTTCCTTGGCTTTGGTTGGGGTCAGGCTAGTCTCCCCTCGCATTAGGGGAGGTAGTTTTGAATTCTTGAGACATTGGGTTTGGGTTATTTTTGTTCCTTTTCCCTTTATTATTCTTCTTATTCATGTTTGGGGGAAGGGAAGAATTCTTTTGTGCATACACATTTCCTAGAGGAGGTATAGGCAGACTAAGGTGGGGTGGGGGAACAACTGCCAGAGGGGTAGAGGTAGCTGGGGGTGGCCCAGGAACAGGGTAATAAGGGTTTATGGAAATACCACAAGGGGTACCCTGACCATGGTGATGTGGGTGGACATGAGATGGGGTAGGAGGTTCTATTTTCCATCTAATATGAAACACATGAAGCGTTCTAAGGTGGGTTTGGGTATATGTAGAGAATGGGGAACCCATCATAAGGAGGATTATATCCACTAGCTCTTAGTGGAGGTGGTGGTGGATAATAATGGGAGACAAATACGATTAAACCATCAACTACATGGGATTTCCTTGGAGTAGTTGAGTCACTTGATTGAGGGAAGGGGAATGGGGAAGGATTGTGTAAAGGTATCCAAACTAGGCATAAATCAAATCATATTGTTGGGCCTTATGGATAGCCTCTTCCTCATTATGGGGTAATGTCACAACACCATCCTTGGTGATGGGAGGAAGGAGGGATTTCAAGGAAAAACTCTTCATGAAGATATCAAGCTTGGCCTTAATAGACCACGTCTTCTATGCTACTCATGGATATGGTCAGATATATGAGTGGAATTGGTTTGAAGATAGGAGGTAAGGATATTGATCCCCAAATTTTGGCAGACAGGTAATTGAAAGAAGGTGAGAAACACCTTGGAAATGGACTCAAAGGTGTAGTGAGTGTTTCTAGGTTGGTTAATGTACCACTTGGAAACAAAACCCATCAAGGTTATTTGGAAAATTCCAAGTCTAATTGATTCCTCTGTGATGGAGTTTGACTAAAACCATAGATGGAAAGACATCACATGTGTGGATAGGTCTTCTTCTAACTTACCCTCAAACTTTGATAGTTTGGAGGGTAGTTTGGTAGGCATGGGAGGTTAGGTAGTTTCATGATGGATCAGGTCATTGATCAATTAGCCGAGGTCTAGGATGGTCATTCTAACCATGGAATAAAATGAGGTTTGAGTAGTTCTGACCATGTGTGAACTAGGAGGATATGGTCTTGGTGAAGGAAGTAAAGGGTTGCAACGGGCTGCACCAGTACCTCTCAACATGGACGAGGGTTCCAACTTGGATGAATTAGAATTGGTGGATAAGTCACCGTAGGGGGGCCAACTTCATCGGGTGGAGATAAGAGAATGATGAGTAGGGAACTCTAGTCGAAGGATTTTCAACCTACGAGATTGTCTCTTGGAAGGAGAAATGGTATCCAAAGGCAATTTTAAGTTTCAGTTTTGGTTGGTGTTGTAATGTTTTTGAAACTGGTTATATGCTGAAAGTAATTGTTGGATTTAAAAAAAATGTTGAAAATGAACAACTTTGAAAATAAAGTGCTTGATATAAACTCCAAATTATGCAAGAAACCTAATAAAAAGTACTAAGTGTTATCTTTTATTTTTGAAAAAATAAAAAAGTGTTGCATGCAAATTCATAAATCTAAGGTAGAAAACTTTCCTTCAAGCAATGCATCTATATTTGAAATGGTAAATCCCTATTTGCAAGTAAAAAGAAGGGTCCTAAATGGTATTTTACTTTCACTAAAGGTTTGCTATGCAAATATAAGCTAACTAAGGTTTTGTAACAACAATGATATGATAGTCAATGGTTGTAGAAAATAGTAATAAACTAAATGCAATGGAACCTAATCTAATTTATTGCCCTATATGCTTTTTTTTGTCTTTTTTAATGCATTGAAATGGTACAAAAATAAAATAAATAAACTAAAGGATATGACAAACTATTGAAAGGTAAAGATACAACCTATTTGCAGCAACAAATATGGATCCAAACCCTAAAAAACCTCTTGAGGAAAAGGTACTAAAACCCCTTGGGGGTTTGGTCCTCAATCCCTTAGGTTTAGAGGGGTTTTTAAACCAATCAATAAACTGAGAAAACTAAGGGAAATAAAAAGCCCTAAAAAACACCTACAATAACCTGATGAAGCACCAAATATAGAAAAAAAATTCAACAAAAATGACCAATGCAAAAAAGTACTTAGAAAAGTGTGACGAGATTCAACCCTTCTTAAAAAAAAATGGCTTTTAGATGAAGTGTCAAATCTAAAATATCTAAAAATAACATTTTTAATATCTCAAAAATATGAATCCAACGATGCAAAAGGTTCATCAATCAGAGTTTTTTATGAGCCCGTAGCAACAAAAAGAAAAATTGGGATTTTATTTATGCACACAAAAAGTGCATTGGTGCCTGGGGTTGAATATGAAGTTGTGGCCTTGGTTCCTGAGAGTTTCTTCAGTGGTTTTTTCTCTTGTAATGTGCAAATACAAACAAAAAGATGCAATATTTAAAAAACCCTTGAAAAACTCGTGGAAGCACGATAAAAAATGGAATAAAAAACCATTTATCTCACACACAACCAAGGATCATGAGTTTGACTCAAATCCCTAGTGGAGTCAACATTCTATTGGTGCAAATCTGCAACAAGGGTGAGAAAACCTACAAATCTAGAGGTTATGCTAGATAACAGATAAAAATGGGTAAAAAGTATATAAAACCTACTTTAAAACTAAATCCACATTCATTTAAATCATGTTCTATCATGAAAGAAATAAAATAAAGAATGTGACAACTACAAAATAAAATAGATAAATCTAAAGAATGTGAATAAACTCTATTCCCCATGGAAAGGATATTATAACAACACATGTGGAGAAAACCTTTAAAGGAGGAAATCCTCTGGTGGCCTCTTCATGGGAGGTCTCTTCTTCTTTCCTGAGTGTGTGGTGAAACGGAGACAAAAATTCAATGGGAATTTTGGTAGCACTATGTTACTTTTTTGTGTTATATTATGAAAAATGAAGGGAAAATCTCTATTTTATAGAAAAATAGTGGTTACCCTTGATAGGGTCAAAACAAGAAAATATGATTATTTGACCAAATCAATTTTAACCACAACTTTTGAATTTTACCTTTTTTGAATAAAATAAAGAGGAAGAAGTCATAAAAAGTATTTTATAACTTTAATTTAATAGGAAAAAGTCATAAAACTGTTATATAACTTTAATTAAATGAAAATAACACTAGGAAAAATGGTTTTCTAAGTTGTTTTAGGGGAAAATGGTGTGACATTATATTTTTAATGAAATTAAATTTAGGAACACGGGTTCTTAGCGAAGGTTTCTTAAAGCTAATTAAGGAGATTTGTCATGTGAAAGTGGGTTTTATGTCCTTTTTGGCCAATTTATCTATAGGAAAGGAGTTCATATAAGTTAATTAGCGGGGACATGTCATGAAACCCACACTATAGTTAGAGTATTATGATAATCCTAGCAATTTAGGCTAAGAGGGCAAGTTTTTGGTGATAACAAAATGTAGAGTAAAAATTTATTCACCTCATTCAATTAAATATTTTGGGGACCCAAAGCCTCCAAAATGGGGAGGTATGATCTAGATTGGATCATTATATAATTTTTCATCTATCTTGGTACTTTTTGGGCGGAAAAAGAGGAAATGGTTTTAGAAGGTTTGTTGGGACAGGGGAAGACCCAGGGTTCATCTCTAACAACGCACCAACAAGACCTAACTATTGGCCCTTTCGGAAACACATGCGGAGTAGATGCAGTCTCACCTGAAGTAGATATAGGGGGTTGCAGGACACATGCATCTACAACCAGAGGTAATGCAAGTGAATCCAAAGAAAAACACATAGAGATCTAGTTATTCTTTATCAAGCTTAAACCTACTTCGCATGGTTATATCTCAGGTCTAACACAACAATGCAATAACAATATAAAAGAAAGAAAATAACACAACATAAACCACATAGACAACAAGATATATGTGGTTCACCCTCTCCCTAGGGCTACATCCACCAAACTGTGTTTCTTGATATATTATAGGAAAACATACAATTCTATCTTCACACTTAGCTTGCATATATCTTTCTTTCCTTCTCTCTCTTTCTCTCCCCTCCCTACGCACCTAGCTACAGGATTGATCTTCACACCCAGTTGAAGACCTTACAATACCATAAGTCTCTCACCTCACAATGCTTCCCTCTCGATAAAAATAATAATCAACAATAACGAATGACGAACCCCTCTTCTCCCATCTAGGTATTTATTTATACATTATAATGACTCTCGGAAAACCTTAGACCGAAGTCTAAGCGTAAAAAACCTAATTTCCAAAACCCTAGGTGTCTAAAACCCTAGGTCCACTTGACCCATGTTTTTATGGCTTTGCCAGCCTATCTTTCCTTCTTTCCCGCTAGGTGCTCCAAAGCATCCGTCAGTGGATTTTTCCGCTTGTTGAGTTGTCGATAATCCATATTCCTTGCTGATCTGTCTTCCTCAATATTCTCATTCAACGAATCATTTTCTCTTACTTCGCTCCTTCTTCTTCGTTCCTCTGGACACTTCGACCCATTCTCAGTCAATGTGCCTTCCGTGCAATTTGTGCTTCATCTTTTCTCTTCCTTTTTTTTCGATTTCTTCCTTAATCCATTACCAAGGCCCAACATGCCCCCAACACTCACCTGTGACTCATCTTGAGTCACTTTAGGACTAGACCTTCCATTTTACTTCGACTTCAGACTATGCAGAGCAGCCTGTGCTTTCTATTACGTCCCTCCATGTCATGTGCAAACTGCCTTTTCTGTGTCTGGTACCCAGTTTCAACTACACCTGGTACATAGACCCTTCTTCTTCTGCTTTTACTATGAGCTGCGAGGCAACTGGTTGTCATAGTACAATTTCAACCGACTCCCATTTACCAAACCTTCCTTCCATTCTTCATTCAGAGTCTTCAACTAAGAAACTCCACCTTCTGTAACATAGGCAACTGCATATGGTCCAAGCCAATGTGTCCTGAATTCTGTCTTCTTGATGTGTCTATCATGGTAAGCCTTTTCTTGTTCCTTCTGTACCTACTGATGAAATCATGCAATAAACTTGTCTTCCTCCAATTCTAACAACTACATAAGTCTGTTTTGAACAACGTAAGTATCGTCCATACATGTAAATGTTGAAATTCTCAAACTAGGAACCAAGTATTCCATAGGTACCATTGCTTCTAGACCATAAAACAACTTAAAGGGAGTCTGCATTGTCATCTTCTTACAAGTGGTTCGATAGGCCCATAACACTATGGGTACTCTAAAATCCCAATCATCCCTGTTTACACTACAAATCTTCGTTAGCGTTTTCTCCAATATCTTATTGAAATCTTCGACTGTACCATTCACTTGTGCATGGTATGGGGTGTAGCAGCCTTGCAATTTCTAAAGAGGCACAGTCCATTCATCTTCCTCTTGCTCCAAAGGGAGGTTAGGTGCCTCCTCAAAGACTCTCTGTTGTACAAATTGTAAAACCTCATCTACTGTTGGGTGTTGAATTTCAAATAAAAATGTAGCTACAAAGTTCTGATTCATACAGTGCCAATCTATAGTGGTGCGGCACAATTTTGCTTGAAGGTACCAATTTATAGGTGTTGTGTCCAAAGTGTTAATGAATTTATGCACCCATTGTTCTTGAGGAATGTTACTCCAAGCCTCCTCACAACTTCGCACATGGTCCTTCGGACAACTTTGACCCGTATAACAAACTTCGCACCCTCTGATTTGGTCTAAAAAGAACACTGTCATCAAAGTGCAACATTCCACCCACTATGTGTTGTTCTTTTTGCATGTCCCCCACTATATTATTGACGTTTCTTTCAAGGCTTCATCTAGTGCCAATAGTCTCTATTGTACTGGTACGATTTCTTCAAATTCCAATAGGAATGTTTCTAAGTGATTTAAACCATAAAATGTGGGTAGGTTACTTACTTTTGTGCCAATCTAGTGAACTTCCCTAGTCAATCTAGCACATCTCCACGAAGAAAATTCATACAATTTTTTCTGCCAGTTCTCTAGTGCTTCTTCCGAATCAGATGAGCATGCGTTTTCACTTCGCCATCTTAAATTCCAATCTGTTGTAGGATTAATATAATGCTATTGTCTTGCTGTCAATTTATATATATTCTCTAGTTCATAAGCACAATCTTCTTTTTTAATGGATTATGTGTATCTGTGACCTTCATCAGGATCCAGAGGTGCAATGACCCTAAGGCCATCACCTTCAAACGTCATTCTTCTTTTCTTTAGGTCAACAACAATGGAATTGTTGAAATCCCAATCAATTCCTAACAATGGAGGATAAGGACAACTATCATCAACTATCTCAATTACTTCTAAGTCTACAAATGTCATGACCCCGCCGATGTCCACAGGGACATGATCGAGTCTTCCAAAGGGGCTTACTGCCTATTGATTAGCCATCTTGAGCCTGTTAGGGGAGTAAATCAACTTAGGTTTTCCCATTAGTTCCCAGGTCTTCTTCGTCATAACATTGACTTCCGATCCCAAGTCAAGGACCACATAATCTATGTCATAGTCTTCGATCTGAGCATTAAGGTGTAGTTCCTTGTTTTTCCTTCTCTTCTGGATACTTGATGTACTGCTATATTCAACAGAGGATCTACCTTCCCTAGTTCATATTGTATGATCAAGTGTTGTATTTCTTGCATGGCTCTTTCATCCTTAATCGGTTCAATAAAAGTGTACAAAAAACTGATAAGATTGCTTACCTCTTTTCCATCCCCAGGTGTGGCTGACTGATCGAATGCCAGAGGCATTCCACATTCTCTTACTTCTAGTTGTATCTTTGATGAAGAATCTTGATCTGTTCTGAATTCTCTTCTTGCCTCTTCAAACGCCTACTTTTCTTTCCATGGATCAAATTCTTGTGTCTTCTCTATAGCTCTGCTGACCCTTGATCCCTCTATAGTCCTCCCTAGATTCACCCTGTCTTCTCCTATAACAGTGCCTTCCCTAGTGATAACAATGACTCTGGGATCCTCTCCATGAGGTTCAGATGAGATTAGTTGTACTTGCTGGTTTCCTCCTCGTATCTCCTGAAGTTTGGCTAACAACACAAGACAATCTTCAATAACATGTTTAAATGAGTTGCAATAGCTTCAAGTGGTATAAGGGTTTTGACAGTCCCTTGCCAAGTGAACTGTTTGTGTGCAATTATAACAAATGATCTAACCTAGACCTTGATCCATGCCTCCTCCTCATCATTTTCCTCTGAATCCACCATGAGGGTTAAAGTTTCCTCTTTCTGGGGAGTTAAACTGTGTAGTATTTCCCTCCTATTGCGTTTCTCCTTGAATTCTATATGTATCTCTTGACCTTTCATGCAAAATATCATAAGCCCTACAATCCTTCTCATTATGCCCCATAGATTTACAGAATGTGCAATAAATATTGGTATGTGTCTGGACATATTTTTGCATGTAATAAAATTCACTAGGGCGATGTCTATTTATACATACCTCGCACCAAGGTGGAGTAACCTGCTTCAAAGTGCTCAGAGCTCCAGAGTCCAAGTATTCATTAAACATGGGACAGTGTTCCTTGTCATGGCCTTCCATTTTTCATATGATACACCAGATGTCTTCTCTTTTATCTTTTCCCTTATCTTTCTTCATATATTTGACCTGCAGAGATAAGCTAGTTAGTTGACTCAAAATTTGACTCATACCTGAGTTGGATTCTCCCATAGGGGTTGATTCTAGTTTCATGGTGATCTCCAGTGCCTTAGCCTGTGAAGGAACCTTCTGTTGCATCAAAGGAACTTTGATGTGTGGTAAGAGGATAACAATGAACCATTCCTTGTTTTTCTCGTCTGGAATCTGAAAAATCAAGCGGCCTGTCAAGGTATTAAACCTCTGATCGAACTCCAAAACAAGTTCATCTACTCTCTGCTTGATTTATTTTAGTTTTTTAATGCATTGTGACTCTGGCTTGGGTTTCTTGAAATCTTCACTCAGTGCGGTATTGATGTCGTTTAGAATTTTAGGTTGTGCAACTCCTTTAACAAAATTCATGTACTAGATCAGTGTGCAGTCTCTTAAGGTAGTACTAAACTGATCTCTCTTAACTGCTTTGTCATTGACTTGCTTAATACTCCATACAACTTCACATAAGAACTAGTTTTGATCAGGATCTTTGGGTCCATCTCCTCTAAAGATAGGTAGCCTCATTTCATTCGCCATAGATCTTCTTAGGGTGCTTGACTGAGTATGTGGTAAACTACTAGTGACAATGCTCTGATAACTCTGGCTACTCTGGTTACTTAACGCTGCTAAAATAATAGGAGGGGTAATAGTACTTACTCGACAGTCGGTATAGTTCCTGAAGTTTCTGGTTCTTCTCGATGAGGTTCTTCAGTATTCCCTTCCTCTACCCTAGCGGACTTTGAATGTTCATCGTTCAATAACTCTTTCTCTTCTCCATTGTAGAACCCTTTGTCCTGTGCTAGTGGTTCACGACTCTATTCAAACAAGTTTACTAGAGGAACCTCTATGAAGGTTCTCCCACTGCGCGTATGTCCCACCTTTGTGTTATTGTCGCTCTCTAAATTTTTGAACATTAGATTTTTTATCTGACCAACTAATGTATCCTCAATATTTTCTTCTCATGCAATAACATCTTGATCTTCAAATTCAAAAAGTGTAATTTTTTTTGTCTATCCCCTTAAACAAATATCTCTCTGCTTAGTTATATGACTCTACTCTGTCAATATAAAACTCGATGATTTACCCTCCAATGGTGCTATCAAACCAGTGATCTACTCTCCTGACATAGTGTTATCAACTCTCTTGACCTTCTTTATCAGCGTTGATGTCCAAACCACATGTGATCTAGATCTGATCTCAAACTGGGTATCTACTAATCTGGCTAACCACTCGTATAGCTCCTTATGAATTCCTCCAAAGAAAATCTCGTGTATATCAGTAAAGATATACTTTCCATACCAATCCTCTGTACTAATATTAGAGTTCTTGTTCTGGGCTTCAATGAAGTCCTTTTCTTATTCTTCTATTCACTTATGAATCTATGTCTTCGATGGAAACCACCTTGACATTCCCTCAAGAAGATCTTGGTCCCAACAATGGAACCATTTGTTGGGACAGAGGGATACCCAGGGTTCATCTCTCTAACAACGCACCAACAAGCCCTAACTACTTTCCCTTTCTGCAACACCTACATAGCAGATGTAGTCTCACCTGAAGTAGCAATAGGGGGTTGTATGACACAAGTGTCTACAACCAGAGGAAATGCAAGTGAATCCAAAGAATAACTCATAGAGATATAGTTATTCTTTATCAATCTTAAACCTACTTTGCACAGTTATATCTCAGGTCTAACACAACAATGCAATAATAGTATAACAAAAATAAAATAACACAACATCAACCACATAGACAACAAGATATACGTGGTTCACCCTCTCCCTAGGGATACGTCCACCAAACTGTGTTTCTTGATATATTATAGGAAAACATACAGTTATATCTGCGCACTTACATTACATATATCTTTCTCTACTTCTCTCTCTTTATCTCCCCTCCCTGCGCACCCAACTACAGGATTGATCTTCGCACCCAGCTGAAGACCTTACAATACCAAAAGTCTCTCACCTCACAATGCTTCCCTCTCAATAACAACAATAATCAAAAATAACAAACGACAAACCCCTCTTCTCCCATCTAGGTCTTTATTTATACATTATAATGACTCTCAAACAACCTTAGACCAAAGTCTAAGTGTCAAAACCCTAATTTCCAAAACCCTAGGTGTCTAAAACCCTAGGTCCACTTGACCCGTGTTTTCAAGGATTCACCATCCTATCTTTCATTCTTTCCCACGAGGTGCTCCAAAGAATTCGTCAGTGGATTTTTCTGCTTATTGAGTTTTCCACGATCCGTCTTGCTTGTTGATCTATCTTCCTCGATCTTCTCGTTCAACGACTCTTTTTCTCTTACTTCACTCCTTCTTCTCCACTCCTTTGGCCACTTCGACCATTCTCAGTCAATGTGCCTTCCATGCAGTTCGTACTTCATCTTTTCTCTTCCTTTTTCTTTGATTTCTTCCTTAATCCATAACCAAGGCCCAACAAGGTTCCAAGCTTGCCACTAAAATGGGCCCTACAAGCCAATTCCTCATATTTTCCCACCTAGAAAGTACCAAGATAGATGACAAATTATATAATGATCCAATATAGATCATACCTCCCCATTTTGGGAGGTTTTTGGTCCCCAAAATATTTTATTGAATGAGGAGAGGAAAATTTTCCTCTACCTTCTCCTCGGAGTAACATTTTTCCTTGAATGGAACTTTTCCTTTCAATCCAATATGCCACAGGTCATGTTTCCCCTTGTTTGGTAGTTCTAAACTTATTTTGCAAATAATATAGTGGATGGTGATTAGTATGGATAATGGCCCATAATGAAATAAAATGTAGTTCAATATATTTTGGAGGATGCATGATTATTATACTAGAAATCCCAGTAATAGAAAGCAATGTTTATACCATCCCTCACCTATACTTTCTCAACCTTGGGAAAGAATTTCCATATATTTTGTGGGAGGTTTTCCAATAACCAGGAAGGGACGTGACTATCAGTTTGTGGTAGTTGATAGGTTCAACAAGATGTGCATTCTAATGCTTTATAAAAAGACCAAAAAAGGACAAGAATAAGCAAATATGTTCTTTGAACAAGTCTAGGTGCACATTGGGATACCAAGGAGAATCATCTCAAATAGAGACACTATATTTGTCAATTCCTTTTGGACTACACTTTGGGAAAATATGGACACCAAGATGAAGAGATATACAACATCCCATCTGTGGACGATGGGCATACATAAGTAGTCAATATGACTTTGGCATCTTTAAATGAGTTACAATTAGAAGAATTTGAATACTTGGGATGAAAATATAATATACATCCAACACTCTTACAACATAATCATCCATACTTCTACCAGTGAGTCACACTTTGAAACTTGCTTTGGGTATTTTCCTCCTTCGCCATTGGATGTTTTGTATGGATAAAAAGGAGGAGTGAGGGAAGACATCACAGGATAAGTGTTGAAAGATGATAAATTTGTTAAAAATATTACGTAGGTCCATTTTCAAGTACATGACATGCTAAAGAAATCACAAGAACGGTACAAGGCCATACATGATCAACACAAAACTGACAAAAAATTTGAGGTGGGAGACAATGCAGTCAAATAAAGAAAGGATACAAGGTCCCGGTAAGACTATCAAGGCGTTGTGGTATGGTCCTTTTGAAGTATTGGAAAATGTGGGTGATAATTCATATACACTTATTCTACCCATATATATGTGCAATTACTCGATAGTGAATGTGGAGTATTTGAAACTCTATGAGCCTTCCATGTTGAATTGATAAACTAAGGAATAGGTCCTACCTATCATATAGGACTTAGCACCATAAGATTTGACAAAGTTGGTAGAATATGTTGGACAATTGAGAGGGGGGGGTGAATCAGTTGTTACTGTTCTTAAACAATTATGCTTATTTTTAAACTCTTTGTAGAAACACTGAATGATGATCACATTAATGCAGGGAAATAAACAATGGCACATTCAACATCAGTCACACATATATTAGAAACACAAAGATAGATATTTCCCGAGGAAACCCATACAGG
>JZKD02S1796856.1:1176014-1209756 GCA_000966675.3 Picea glauca
TTTATATGATAAGTAATAGTTACATTCTTTACATTATCATACATATGAGCACCAACTCATAATGAGGCTACAACCTCAGTTTTGCAAGCTGCTACTTGCTAAGAGCACCAAATCTCTGTTTTCTCTAGCACCCACTAGAAGGAAGCACCAACTCCCTGGTTTCTCTAACATCAACTAGAAGGAAGCACCAACTCCCTGGTTTCTATAGCACCAACTAGAAGAAAGCACCAACTCCCTGAGTGTTTCCAGCACCAACTGGATGGAAGCACCAACTTATAATTATACAAGCACCAACCTATATAATAGAGAACAAGAGTTCTCCCTTACACCACCCTGCCACCCTGGTTTCTCTGGCTGCAACCAGATGGAAGCTACAACTCCCTATGTTCAAGCACCCACTTGAACTTCTGAGGACAACAGTCCTCCCAAGAACCTCCCAACCACCCTTAAATATAAATCTTTGTTACTAAAACTCACTACAGCGAAATAAAGTTATTCAATGGCTTACCAGCCTTGTCACTGTTCTGTTACACTGCTCTGCCCTGTCTGCATCAATGTCTTCTGTACACCCCTTGCACTTTCTGTTCTTCTCCATTTTATGCTCTCTGCGCCATATCCTTTCAATGCAACATTCCTCTACTGTTCATTTTCTTCTCCTGCGCTCTGCCTCCTTGCACACCCCTGAATTCTCCTCCACAACAACAACCCTTGTCTCTTCTTTGTTCCACATTCTTATAGTCTCTGTTGTCTTTGTGCATGCAATATTTGCAATGCCTATGCATGCTCACTCCACACCAAATTCCTCCACCTCTCGAGTGCTCTGTGTGATCATCATTGCGACTCATCAACTTCTATGGTAGTTCAACCACACGTTCAACATCACTGGGTGTTATGCTGAGATTCCTTAGCCTCTCTGGCAGTTTGAGACTCTTCATCTTCTCTGTGAAAGTCGAGCTCACCTTCTCTGTTTCAGTTACAGGCTCCAACCCTCATCCAACTGTCAATTTCCTCCATGAATCATCTTCATTCCACTAGCATATTCCTTGTAACTCTTCAGCTCCTCTGGAAATCACACAGAAGTCTCTTCGCATCCTCTGGTAGAATCCATCAATGGTTTCTAGCAGTTACACTGTGAGGATCAATACTAGCCCTTCGATCATGCTCATGTTCACCTAGACCGTTGGATTGATTCCATGGGATTTTGCATTCATTTCAGCATTTCATCATTCGACAATTCGACATTCGTGTGACCATGCATCTCGACATTCCCAGTTGCGATCCCCGAAACAGAGCTTGGTTTCTCTAGCTCTTTCCTCCATCTGTTGCTGATGTGTCCAAGGTTTGTGACCACAACCTTATGCATAAGGTGCTTTCACGATTTCACATTTTGTGAGTCTAGAGACGAGGCATCTCGAACCTCCAAGTCACGATCCCCGATACCCCGAAATGGTGTGGGATCAATGGTCCTAATAAACACTTGATCTGACGGTTCAAATCATTTCACGATTTCGCATATCGCGATTTCGACATTCCTGTGGTGAATGTTCTTGTCACTTCCAAATCCCAATCCACGAAACTCCATAAAGAAGTCGTATCAATGGTCCAGATCACATCTTGATCTGACGGTTGCAATTACATTGCGATTTCACATATCACGATATCAAAATTCTTGATGTTAACATTCCTTGACATCTCCAACTCTCGATCCTCGAATTCCTGAAATGGACTTGGATTCAATGGTCCAGATTCAATCTTGATTCAATAGCTGTGATTGAATCGCGAATTTGCATATCGTGATTTCGACATTCTTGTTGCGTTGTTTTCTTGTCTCTCTATGTCGCGATTCACGAAACTCCGATATGGAGTTGGCTCAACGGTCCAGATCTGATCTTGATTCAACGGTTGCGATTAAGTCGTGATTTTGCATATCGCAAAATCAGGATTCCTATTGCATTGTTTCTTTGACATCTCCAACACGCGATCCTCGAAACTCTGACATGGTGTAAGTCTGCTGACGTCACATGTGTTAAATAACTGCCATGTGTCATCCTGATTCGTGACTTACATGTGCTTGGAATGTTGAATCAGTCTGACACTTGTCATTACCTGGTTGTGCCATGTGTTCCTAGATATCGTGGTTTGCTGACGTGAGTCGGGTCGACGGTCCAGATGTGATCTTGATTTGACAGCTCAGATTAAGTCACGATTTTGCATATCGCAAAATTGGGATTTTTGTGGATGATATTACTTGTCATCTCCAATTCTCGATCCCCGAAACTCTGACAGGGAGTCAGATCAACGGTCCACATAACCCCCTGAGATGGACGGTCCTCTTGCTTTTGGTAATTTTTGAGCCCTCTCTCCTTGCACTTTAAAGATCGTGCGGATTCTCCTCGATCCAACGGTGGTCGGACCCTGCACTCAGATCTAACGCTTGAGATCTATCCTCCACTTCAACGCACTCTTCTTGTCTATATTCAGATCCGACGACCCTCATTCTGTCGGGAATTTTGGATGGGATCCAACGATCAGAAATGCTTCACAAAATTTACGGGACTTCATCATGCCTGATCAACAGTTTAGATCAATCCTCGATTTGACGACTGAGGATTGTGGCGTTTAGACAATTGTTGCGTTGCTGGTCTTTCTGAATATCAATGCGCTACTGATCATCGCTGCTGTACTCAAGACATCATCGTTGCTGTACTTGCCATCAATGACAAGCATACGCTGCGTGTAAAACATACCAAACATCCTCTGCACTATCTCTTCTGATCTTATCAAGGTTTCTCTGCAGCGTCTTCCCAAAATACTTCTGGTACCCGTCTGTTACATTCTTCCTGTACTCATGCCATCTTCATTGCTGTACTTTCCATCAATGAAAATCATATGATACCTGTTAAACATTTCAACAAAAGATATAGTTTCGAAGAAGTACAAAACTACCTGATAGGGGCATCATGACCTTTGACAGATTGGGTTGAAAGGACAACTTCCAAGCAAGGAAAAATGGTACTCCAAGGAGAAGGTAGAGGAAAATTTGCTTCACCTCATTTAGTAAAATATTTTTGGGACCAAAATCCTCCAAAAATGGAGAGGTATGATCCAAGTTGGATCATACCAGTATTTTTCATCTATCTTGGTACATTTTGGATGGAAAAATCAGAGGAATTGGATTTTAGGGCCCATTTTAGTGGCAAGTCCTAATTTGGAAATTTGGAATCTGGAACCTTCCAAAACCATTTTTAGGCATAAAACATCCCTTTTTGGAGTAAAAAAATTGTGATCATAGCTCCTAACCCCTTGATGATATTATACACATTGAGACCTTTCCAAAGGTTAAAAAATCACCTCAATTGGAGCTTGTATGTGGAAGTTATGCCTTCTCCAAGTTGACCTACCTTTTTTACCACCATGTAACTGAGTGGATGCCACGTTAACCTCCATTACTCACACATGTAAGGATGTTCACATAGGACTTTCAAGAATATTCTAGAAGGTCCAAAACCTTATCACTAATTGAGGGTTAAGGCATGAAAAAACACCAACCTTAGATGGCTATTAAGCTATACTAAATATTGGACCATTGGGAGGAGAGGGGGTTCCATTCTTAATCATTGTACTTGTTACATAATTGAACAAAGCATATAAGAGTGGGATTTTGTTGAAATATTGTAACTTTGAATAATATTCTAATTATATTTGAGTTATTATCTTATAGATCAAATCCCGTTTTGTGGATTGATCATGTCGGGACTTGTATAATACCAAATCCCCTTTTTTGGATTGGTAAAACCATATTTATATTGTGGCATTTGTAAATTTGTCCCCTAGGGTTTATAAAGTGGTTTTAACCACTCTTGGAAGAATTTGGCCATACTAAGTGAAGAGACATAACCCTAGCACCTCCTCAACAAGTATTTATAGGTGAGGATGGCACCTCACTTGTTCATTCACTCACTCACTCACTCATCTAGTGTGCATCTTTTGAAGGCAGTTGCATTTGTAGGAGGAAGGATAAGATAGGTGCATGCTCGGTCCTAGTTTATCCTTGGAGTTTTTTTTTATCTTAGTATTGGAATTGTATTGGAAATCTATTAATCATGAAGTTTTGTTGGGTTTTCTCCCCCATGAGGGTTTCCCAGGATAAAATGTTGTGTACCTTGTGATTTTGTTTCTTTTAGTGATCCTATTTATGTTGTTTCCTTAGAAATGCATTGAATTCTCATGTAATTTGGAAATAACCTAATGAAAACATTAAAACTTAACATGTTATCAAAGCTTGACTGAATAGAGCACCTTTCACAAGGTATCTAAAAACGTCGCTATTGTCATACAAGGAAATTAGGGTTTTTACTAAAGAGGAATTTCTGACCAAAAAAAACTATCTAGGGAAGTGCTCCCTACCCTACAACATCTCTTGGCACTTGAGCACACATTTTCAGTGAGCAGATTCTCCAGAAAGTCAAACCCTAGTTTTGACTAGTACCAGAAAACTAGGAAACCAAAATCAATACCAGAAGTAGCAGTCCATAATTGCGCAGGTCAAGTTTCAAGGGGTAAAAATTGGAATTTTCTGAAACAATTATCTCCAGGAAACTCACCTCATCACATCACATCTCTTGGTAAGTTCATATTCATTTTCTACACACTTTCATTTTTTGGTCATTTTCCTAGCTCCCGGTCAAAATGTCTGCAAGCACCAAGCTTATTGAAAAGAAGGTGTGGAAAATTTATGTTCCTAGAAGTACAAAATTGGACTCATTCTTGAAGAGAATGACCTTGCAAAATTCATAAAATAAAATGTAGCAGAACCTGAAGAAGAAGCAACCAAAGAAAAGTAAAAGAAGGATATGATTAGGGCCAAAAGTATAATTTCAGATTCCATTGAAGACCACTTGATCCCTCTAGTGTATTCTAAGAATAATCCAAAATAGATGTTTTTTTCCCTAACCAGAATGTATGAAGGAAATAACATCAATGACCAGAAGATGAACTTGAGAACCCAACTCAAGAATACAAAGATACAGAAAGGAGAAATAGTTCAAGACAATTTCTCTAGGGTTTCTGAATTCAAGGAACAATTAGAAGCAATTGGAGACAACTTGGATGAATATGAACTCATCATGACAACCCTCAATTGTCTCGCAATACCTTGGGATGTCTTCATCCAAACTACTTGTGCAAGAAAAAAGAAACTCCAATTTGACAGTCTATGGGAAGAATGTGTTCAAGAAGAAGCAAGAGTGGCCAACTGAGAAGTTGAACTATTAAGGGATGAATATCAAGCCCTAGCTACTCATGCTAAAGGAGGAAAGAAAATGTCTCATTTCCAAAATGAGACCAATTTTCATAAAGAATATCACCCTCCAAAGAGATTCTAGAAATATCATAAGGGTCAAAGAAAAGGAAAAGAACTCTCCTCTTATCAATGTTATCATTATGATAAGATGGGACACATTACTAAGAAATGTCCTACTCGAAATGAAAAATGAAAGAAAATAAATAATAAAATACACCATGCCCATGCAACTGAAGATGATAAGATACCCAAGAAGTTTACTAAAGAAGAAATTGAAGATACTGTTTTTCTTTCCTCCCTCTCAGGATCTGTGACACCTGGAGAGGATACTTGGCTCATAGATAGTGGTGTCTCTAAGCACATGACAGGTCAGAAAGATGTTCTCTCTAGCCTTACGGAAAATGACTTCCCCCTAAAAGTTTCACTTGGAGATGATTATCAGTACCCTATCAAAAGAATGGGAGAATCCATCTACAAACTGGATTCAAGAACTCCGATGAGAATTAAGGATTTACTCTATGTACCAGGTTTGACAAAGAACTTACTTTCTATCTCAGCCCTAGATAAGAAAGGTTTTATAGTTGCATTCATAGATGGTGAAGTTCTTATGTTGCCTAAAGGAAAAACTATAGAATATGCAGTTTTTATTGGAACATAAGAAGGAGGTTTATACAAGTTAAAAGGTCACTCAGATGTAGCCTTAACTCACTCTACTAAAAATCCTTTTGAAATTTTGCATAGAAGAGTAACTCACATAAACTACAAAGCCTACCATATGTAAGAAAGGTAGTTAAAGGTTTACCGGAATTTAAGGTGGATCATGAAGGCATATGCAAGGTATGTGCACAAGGAAGGAACATAAAATAATCCTTTCCCAAAAAGTGACAGTAAAGCATAAGGAATCTTGGAACTCATCCACTCATATGTATGTGGTCCAATTCCATCAACCTCTCTAAGTGGGTATGTATACTATGTATCATTTATTGATGATTACTCTCATAAGACTTGAGTTTGTTTCTTGAAATCAAAAGATGAAGTACTCGGAAAGTTCAAGGAATTCAAAGCCTTGGTAGAAAACCTCTCCGAAAGAAAAATCAAGTTACTCGGGTTAAATAATAGAGAAGAATACAACTCAAATTAATTTGGAAGATTTTTCAAATATGTCGGGATTAAGAGGGAGCTCACTACTCCCTAATATACTCAAAAAAATGGTGTAGTAGAAAGAAAGAATAAAAAAATTATGGAAGCAGTAAAGACTATGATTCACGATCAAGATCTTCCAATGCACTTATGGGTTGAAGCAGGAAGACCAACAGTTTATGTCCAAAATAGATTATCTCATAGTGCACTTGGGTTCAAAACCCCTGAAGAAATGTTCACTGGAAATAATCCAGAAGTAGGCCATCTCAAAATATTTGGTTGTCCAGTATTTGTACACATTCCAAAAGAAAAGAGAAATAAGATGGATCTCTCAAGAAAGAAGGGAATATTTGTTGGATACTGTGATGTCTCTAAGGCCTTCATAATTTACATACCAGGTTACCATCATATTGAGATCGACATAGATGTAACCTTTGATGAATATTTAGAACTCAAGAGATCAATGAAATGCCATCTTGAAGAAGTATATGATGAAGAACATGTAGCTCCTAGAGTTACAAAACCTACAAAGGAAGTTACAATTATCCTTGATGACGAAAATCCAAAAGATCATGATATGATAGAATCTCAAGAACCTCTTCATATGATGATCTCTCACAAGATAAAGCCAACTTGGGTGAGAGAACTTATTCAAGATGTAGAGAAGTATGGTGCCCCAAAAGGAACCATGAGGCAAAGAAAGAAACCTAAGCCATTCTCCAGCTATATAGCCTTGATGTGTGATCTCATAGAAAAGGAACCTACTTTCTTTGAAGAAGCCATTTAGAAGAAAGAATGGGTGGATGCCATGATAGAAGAATACCAGTCCATTATAAAGAATGATGTATGGGAAGTATTTCCCAGAACAAAGAACAAAGATGTGGTATTTTCCAAGTGGATATACAAGATAAACATGCAGCGGATGGAAGTATTGAAAAACATAAAGCAAGATTTGTGTCTCATGGTTTTTTTCAAAAGTAAGGTATTGATTATGAAGAGACATTTTCTCATATAGACAGATACACTTCTATTATAACCGACATAGCTCTTGCAACCAAGATGAAGTGGAATTTACACCAAATCGATGTGAAAAAAACCTTCTTAAATGATGTTATTGAAGAAGAAGTGTATATAGAACAACCATAGGGTTTGAAGTTGAAGATAGAAAGACTCATGTCTACATATTGAAGAAATCTCTGTATGGGATGAAGCAAGATCCTAGAGATTGGTCTGGTAGAATTGATAGTTTTTTGAAAAGCTCAGGCTTTACGAGTAAAGTTGATTCTAACCTTTACTTCAAGGTTATGAATGATGAGCCAGTTATATTTCTATTGTATGTGGATGAATTGTTCTTAACAGGAGAATAAAATCTCATCACAGATTGTAAGAAGAAGCTCTCTATAAAGTTTGAGATGAAAGACCTAGGCCCAATGCATTATTTCTTAGGTCTTGAAGTTTGGCAGAGTCTAGAGAAGATCTTCCTTAACCAAAGGAAGTATGTAGTTGAAATACTAAAGATTATTGACATGTTAGAATGTAAATACATGAACATACCCCATGGAAACAAATTTGAAGCTCATGGTTGATACTTCATCAAAGTTGGTTGATGCTACTCTATATAGACATCTTATTGGTTCGTTGATGTATTTGATGAATACCGGGCCAGGCATATTCTTTTTTGTGAACACCTTGAGTCAGTATATGGTAGAGCCCAGATGTGCTCACCTTGTAGCTACAAAGCATGTGATGAGATACCTTAAGGGTACGTTGGATTATGGTCTATGTTATACTGGAGATCAGGATTTCAGATTGTATGGTTATATTGATTCATATTGGGATGGAAGTTCTTCTGATAGAAAGAGAACTTCAGGATGTTGTTTCAGTTTGGGGCCATCCATGATTTCATGGAAAATCAGAAAGCAATATAGTATTTCTCTCAGCACAACAGAAGCATAATATATTGCAACATGTTCTGCTAGTTGTGAATCCATATGGCTTTGAAATTTCTTGACATGTCTATTCGATCTGAAGATGGAAGACATCATGATTCTATGTGATAACCAAAGTTGCATAAACATGAAAAAGAACCTAGTGTTCTAATGGGTGTTATATATGCACTAAAAACACATTAAAAACCCTCAATTAAATTGTCAACCTGGGGTAAGTAAACTTAGAGTTGTAGCAAAATATATGCCAAGGTAGAAGGACTGATAGTAGTATAGTCTAACTAATGAAGTCGCTATCTAAAGGCTAATCTATTCAAGAAAATATATTTAATGAGAAAACCCTACTAAGCAACTTGAAACTATGTAACCTAAGTACTTTTGGACAAAGGATTGATGGATAGTTCTAAGAAGACAAGTAAAAACACCACTTGAAGCAAACTAGTTCATAACAATAAGCAAAAGCAACTTTCAAGCATAACAATAAGCAAATAACAAAAGCAAACTATTTTAACTTGCCAACCTAAGTTCAATGAGCAACTACACTATGAAATCAAGTAAATAAACAAACCAACAACTATTCTATTAAAGCAAGTAAACAAATAAACAAAACAACTAGCTAACCTATTAAAGCAAGTAAACAAGTAAGCAAAACAACTAGCTAACCTATTAAAGCAAGTAAACAACTAACTACCCTAAGACAACTTCTACTGCAAGTAATCCAATAAAAAATTCTCATTGAACAACTATCTAGCCTAAGAGGCAAGTGGACTATATTCTTAATTCAAGCTTCAAAACTATTTCTAATTCATAAAAGGAAATCTATTTAATTGAAAGTGAGAAAGACTAACAACTAACCTTTAATCTATGATAAACAAATTGCTCTTTAATCTATCAAAACAAAAGACTATCTATCCTACAACAACAATAAAACTATCTTCTGATCTATGAAAGCAAGAAACTATCTTTTAACCTATGAAAGAAAGAAAACTATCTTCTAATCTATGAAAGTAGGAAAACTATCATTTAACCTATGAAAGAAGGAAAACTATCTTTTAACCTATCAAAATTCAAATATAATGTTGGTGGTTGTGTGAATGTCTTCGGTGTCTTATAATATCTCAATGGCACTTGACAACAAAAGATAATTCAAGCAATATAAGCTCAATATTGATCTCAATAACAAAGTGAAAGGTATGGATTAAACAATCCAATGAAAATTTAGCCATGACAGAAACAATCTTCAATTACCCTGCATATTCATTACTCAAGTATTAACCATCAACAATATAACGAGATTTTAACTGTACTTCTATACTATGTAAGCAAAATTCATAACTAAATTAACTAAGAATTATAATTGCAATCTAATTCTAGGAAAGAAAGTACATAAAATGAAACTATGCTACATCTATCTTAACAATTCAAACTGCAATAAGGAAAATGTTTAAGAACATAAATTAAAACATGACATTAAAAAGTAAACTACTAGATATATTAACCAACAACTAATTAAGCAAGATCTACATAAAAATGAAATAAGCAATCTATAATTAAAAACTGAAATTAATCCTATCCATCCATCAAATCCTTGTCGAAGAAAACTCAAATTAAAACTTTGTTCTACTCTATTTTAAATTTAATTCTAAAAGCACAAATAAAATACAATCTAACATCTAATTGCACATGGGGTTAGTCTATGAATTTGAAAATTCGTTTCTAACTACAAGATCAATGCATGCTAACACAATCCTTCATACTAACCTGCAAAAGAGAGTCAAAGCAATTAAAATACAACAACAAATTAATTAAAAAAATGATAATGCATGTACAGGAAATAAAGAGAACAACTAAACTATAAAATGCATAAACAACATAAAGAACAGTTACCAGACTGCTAGTGGCCCCCCCAACAAGTTGTGGTCACTTCCTAAAATCACACCACGAACTCAACAATTTGATTTCACCATAAAAACTCAAAAATGTATTTTCTATATAATTTGGTAGTGAAAAATAGAAAAACAGAGTAAAATCGTGTTTGTCCCTATCCCACTGGTTCTTATACTTCTCTGAACAATTATCTGACCACCACAGTGGTATTTATAATGTTTACATACCAAGTGTTTGACCACAGGAGGGTTGAACCACTTCTAAATTCGGAAATTTACATTAAATGATGCCCTAACTGTTGAAATGGAGCAGGCCAATAATCACCCTGTTTAACAACCAAAAGTGAGTTGTCAAGAGTTCAGTAGCTGGAGGGGGAAAGAACGAGAAAAACCCATGTTCCTAATTCTACCACCACTGGCTGCCAATACCACAATCGCCAAATTGCCCATTGTTTTTATGTAGGATGCGGTGCTGGATCAGGTACCAGACTGAGTACTAGAAGGAGTGTCGAATTGAGTGTTGGAAGCCAAAACGTGATGTGTTTTTTCTCTGTAATACCAGAAAATGTGAATTACATCCTTGGGAACATAAAAACGTCATTAATTATACTCAATATCAACATTAAACATGAATCATACGTACTTGGTGTAGATCATACCGTTTTAGCGTAAAATTCTTCAAAAAGCTCCTTCAAAACATGAAAAACACATATGTACATTCGGAAAAAGTGTCTAATAACTGTCACAAAATTGATAATATCTCGGGCCCAACATTACTCCCACACTTACGATTTTGCAAGTCCCACTGCAAACAAAAAGAAACTACCTCTTGTGACTAGGTTTCCTAAGGAGGATCTTGGAAGCCTCTCCTTTTTGCTGTGAAGACTTTGCCTTGTGCCTCTTGTGTTGCTTCAATTCTGCTCTGAGGCTGCGGTTGGATTTGGTCATCCCTTCAACCAACCATTGAAGGGAGTTAACCTTTTCTTGGAGGAATCCATTATCATGATGAAGTTGTGCGTTTATTGTCTTCCTTTCTTCCAAACGTTGGAAAAGTTGATGGTTTTCTTTTTGTAGCTTCCCTATGGCTGGGGCAGAATCGACGATCTCAGAGGAAGGCTTAGATCCTTTGAGGGATGTGGACAATCTATCAGTCTTAGGATCTAGAGTAGGCATGGTTGAAGTAGGAGTAATGGGGGATTGGTAAGGAGAGGTAGGTTATGATTTTGTCTTTCTTAGTGGCTCTAATCCATCCGTAGAAACTTCCCTAAGTCTCTTATGAGGGATCTCAAGATCAGAGGACACTTGGATAGGATCCAAAGCAAGCAGGGGTTTTGCATAAGGTTTTGTTCTTATTCTCCAGGTATTCTTTCGAAAGGGTCCTTTACAAAATCGATTGGCTCCTCTCCTATTTGTGGGAATGATGGGAAAGTCTTGCTGAATTACTTCTTGCAGATTTTTAGGTGTAGGATCAAGAGAAATTGAAGGCATTGAGGGGTTAACAATAGGCTTCTTTTGGTCTTTGCTCTTAGTCTTTTTACCCAATGAGGAAGTAGGGATATCAACAAGATTTTTTTATTGTTCTGGAAAAGAGAGGGTTTGTGCAAGGGGGTTTGGAGTTTTTGGAGAGCGGGGCTTGGATGGAGAGATAGTTTTTAGGCTAAGTGGTTTTTTTCCTATCTTAATTGTCAAGTGAGGGTTTGCAAATTGGTAGATAAAGGCATCCCAAGTTTGTCCCCGTTTCTCTAGTTCGGCTAGAACAAGGAGTTTGATCAAGCCATGGTGAAAGAGATTGTTTTGGGGATTGGTCACATTCTACCTCACTTGAGAGGAAATCTTCTCCAATCATTTTAGAAAATAGAAGGGAAGGTTCAAAGGTTTATTGAACAGAAAATGAGCCATCAATTTGAAATGACAAGCTTTGATAGTGGAGTATCTACCTTCGCATGTAATCATCCTCGTGATAACGATGAGAGGGTTGATCAATTCCACCTTTATCCACTCCCTAGAATATCCTTTGGCTCTTGAAATGCTCTCGAATCCTGACTTAAACACCCTATTATAACTTGAGCACGGAAGTTGATGGTTTTTGAACAATCTATCTCCCATTATTGGGAGCTTTGTAGCTGCAACAATGGACTCTTCTGAGACTTCAAAGGAAAGAGACCCCAGGCGTGTTGTCTTCCCATCAAAACTGAGGGAAAATTGCATGGAGATGTCGTCATCGTGGCACTGCAAGTTAGACAAAAATGGCCCCCATCGTACGCACAAAAACACCTCTTTACATTGTGCAAATTCAGGAATGGCAAAGAGATTAGCATAGGAAGAGGGTTCATACCTCCTAGGCATTGTGGCAGAGGAAAAATTCACCAGAAAAGGGTGCGAACATGCCAAGAGATGGCACAAATTGGGAAAGGGCTGAACGCGATTTGAACAGGGGAAGAAATGGCAGAGATTTGGTGTGATTCCTTAACACAGGGTAGAGCAAATGCCAAGGGTGAATTGAGATAATGGTTTCTCATCCCGATTTTGAATGCGCCTATAGTGGAGTAGGTTGCACACATGTGCGCACGAGATACCATGTGTGGAAAATTCGAATTCGATGGCCCATTTTTGGGGGCAATGTAATGATGCACAATTAGATCAATGTCCATGTCTTTTGACTTGGAAATTTGATCATGAACATATAAAGTATCTTGAATCAATTGCCTGCATCCAATTCAATTGAATGTAATTGATTTCTAGTTACCTGGAATCTAGGACATATACTGGTGTGTAATTCATATGGTACTCTGTTCGACACTTCATATAACTTTTCATATGGCACCTCATACGATACTTCATATGGCACTTATGTGTTAAGTACATTTGCACCTCTTATAATGGATAACCTGCAAATTTGAAGTGTTTTTGACAATCACAGTGGTAAATGAGCAGAGTCATAATGTTCCCTTGTTGTTGATTTTGCCATCATTCTCACTAAATCCTCTTGCATATGACATATAATGTCAAACATACAATGAATATGTTATAGAAAGCATAAAACATGTATTGTCAATCCTACAATGTACAACTTGTAATGAAAAATAAACTGATAAAGAGTGGTTTGTTAAGTATATATTCAGTAATTTATAACACACAGGAGTTCAACACTTTTAAAAATAAGAATGACGATCAATGTAATAACGTGTATCATGGAAATAATAATAAAACTCTTTCAGAGATCTATTTCTCTAGGCAATGATCATTTGTTAGCTCATGAACCCCTAAAAAATGATGGGTGTTATATATGCACTAAAAACACACTAAAAACCCTCAATTAAATTGTCAACCCGGGGTAAGTAAACTTAGAGTTGTAGCAAAATATATGTCAAAGGTAGAAGGGCTGGTAGTAGTATAGTCTAACTAAGGAAGTGGCTATGTAAAGGCTAATCTATTCAAACAAAGCTATCTAATGATAAAACCCTACTAAGCAACTTGAAACTATGTAACCTAAGTACTTTTGGACTAGGGATCGATGGATAGTTCTAAGAAGACAAGTAAAAACCCTACTTGAAGCAAACTAGTTCATAACAATAAGCAAAAACAACTATTAAGCATAGCAATAAGCAAATAAAAAAAGAAAACTATTTTAACTTCCCAAACTAAGTTCAATGAGAAACTACCCTATGAAAGCAAGTAAATAAACAAGCCAACAACTATTCTATTAAAGCAAGTAAACAATTAAACAAAACAACTAGCTAACCTATTAAAGTAAGTAAACAAGTAAGCAAAACAACTAGCTAACCTATTAAATCAAGAAAACAACTAACTACCCTAAGACAACTTCTACTGCAAGTAATCTAATAAAAACTTCTCATTGAACAACTATCTAGCCTAAGAGGCAAGTGTACTATATTCTTAATTCAAGCTTCAAAACTATGTCTAATTCATAAAAGGAAATCTATTTAATTGAATGCGAGAAAGACTAACAACTAACCTTTAATCTATGATAAACAAACTGCTCCTTAATGTATCAAAACAAAAGACTATCTATCCTACAACAACAATAAAACTATCTTCTGATCTATGAAAGCAAGAAACTATCTTTTAACCTATGAAAGCAATAAAACTATCTTCTAATCTATGAAAGCAGGAAAACTATCTTTTAACCTATGAAATAAGGAAAACAATCTTTTAACCTATGAAATTTCAAATATAATGTTTGTGGATGTGTGAATGTCTTCAATGTCTTATAATATCTCGATGGCACTTGACAACAAAAGATAATTCAATCGGTATAAGTTCAATATTGATCTCAATATCAAAGTGAAAGGTATGGATTAAACAATCAAATGAGAATTTAGCGATGACAAAAACAATCGCCAATTACCCTTCATATTCGTTACTCATGTATTAACCATCAACAATATACCGAGATTTTAACTGTACTTCTATACTATGTAAGAAAAATTCTCAACTAAATTAACTAAGAATTATAATTGCAATCTAATTCTAGGAAAGAAAGTACACAAAATGAAACTGTGCTACATCTATCTTAACAATTCAAACTGCAATAAGGAAAATGATTAAGAACATAAATTAAAATATGACATTAAAAAGTAAACTACCAAATATATTAACCAACAACTAATTAAGCAAGATCTACATAAAAATGAAAAAAAACAATCTATAATAAAAAACTGAAATTATTCCTATCCATCCATCAAATCCTTGTCGAAGAAAACTCAAATTAAATCTCTGTTCTACTCTATTTTAAACTATGTTTTAAATTTAATTCTAAAAGCATAAATAAAATACAATCTAACATCTAATTGCACACGGGGTTAGTCTATGAATTTGCAAATTTGTTCCTAACTACAGGATCAATGCATGCTAACACAATCCTTCATACTAACCTGCAAAAGAGAGTCAAAGCAATTAAACTACAACAACAAATTAATTAACAAAATGATAATGCATGTATAGGAAATAAAGAGAACAACTAAACTATAAAATGCATAAACAACATAAAGAACAATTGTTGGTAGTCCCCCCAGCATGTCATGGTCACTTCCTAAAAGCACACCACAAACTCAACAAATCGATTTCACCATAAAAAATAAAAAATGCAGTTTCTATATAATCTGGCAGTGAAAAGTAGCAAAACAAAGTAAAATTGTATTTGTCCCTATCACACTGGTTCTTCTACTCCCATGAACAATTATCTGACCACCATGGTGGTATTTATAATGTTTACAGACCAAGTGGTAGACCATAGGAGGGTCAAACTACTAAATTCGACAATTTACATTAAATGATACCCTAACAACTGAAACGGAGAGGGCCAATAATTGCCATGTTTAACAACCAAAACTTAGTTGTCGGGATTTTAGTAGTTGGAGGGGACAAGCACACACAAAAACCGTGTTCCTGATTCGTCCACCACTAGCCACCAATACCATAATCGCCCACCGTTTTTGTGCAGGACGTGGTGTTGGACGTAGTGTTGTATTAGGTACCAGACCGAGTATTGGAAGGAGTGTCAGACTGAGTGCCAGAAGAAGAAACGTGATGCTTTTTTTTCCTGTAACACCAAAAAACATGAATAAGATCATTGGGAACATAAAACGCGATGAATTATACTCGATATCAACATTAAACATGAATCATACATACCTGGTGTAGATCATACCGTTTTAGCATAAAATTCTTCAAAAAGCTCCTTCAAAAAATGAAAAACACATATGTACATTTGACAAAAGTGTCTAATAACTGTCACAAAATTGATCATATCTTGGGCCCAACATTACCCCCACACTTACGATTTTGCAGGTCCCACTGCAAACAAAAAGAAATTACCCCTCATGACTAGGGTTTCTGAGGAGGATCATATTTGGAAGCCTCTCCTTCTTGTTGTGAAGCCTTTGCCTTGTGCCTCTTGTATTGCGTCAATTGTGCTCTGAGGTTGCGATTGGATTTGGTCATCTCTTCAACCAATCATTGAAGGGAGTTAACCTTTGCTTGGAGAAATGCATTATCATGATGAAGGTGTGTGTCTATAGTCTTCCTTTCTTCCAACCGTTGGATAAGCTGATGGTTTTCTTTTTGTAGCTTCTCTATGGCTGGGGAAGAATTGGCAATCTCGGAGGAAGGCATAGATCCTTTAAGGGATGTGGACAATCTATTAGTCTTAGGATCTAGAGTAGGCATGGGTGAAGTAGTAGTGATGGGGGATTGGTAAGGAGAGGTAGGTTTTGATTTTGTCTTTCTTAGTGGCTCTAATCCATCAGAAAAAACTTCCCTAAGTCTCTTGTGAGGGCTCTCAATATCGAAGGACACTTGGATAGGATCCGAAGCAGGCATGGGTTTTGCATAAGGTTTTTTTTTCTTGTGCTCCGGGTATTATTTCAAAAGGGTCCTTTACCAAATCAATTGGATCCTCTCCTATTTGTGGGAATGATGGAAAGTCTTGTTGAATTACTTCTTGGAGCTTTTTAGGTGTAGGATCAAGAGAAATTGAAGGCATTGGGGGTTAATAATAGGCTTCTTTTGGTCTTTGCTCTTGGTATTTTTACCCGATGAGGAAGTCGAGATATCAACAAGATTTTTTTATTGTTCCAACAAAGAGAGGGTTTGTGCAAGAGGGTTTGGAGCTTTTGGAGAGCGAGGCTTGGATAGAGAGATAGTTTTTAGGCTAAGTGGCTTTTTTCCTATCCTAATTGTCAAGTGAGGGTTTGCAAATTGGTAGATAAAGGCATCCCAAGTTTGCCCCTGTTTCTCTAGTTCATCTAGAACAAGGAGTTTGATAAAGACAAGGTGAAAGAGATTGTTGTGGGGATTGGTCACATTCTACCTCACTTGAGAGGACATCTTCTCCAAGCTTTTTAGAAAATAGAAGGAAAAGTTCAAAGGTTTATTGAACAAAAAATAAGCCAACAAATTGAAATGACAAGCTTTGAAAGTGGAGTATCTACCTTCACATGTAATCAACCTCGTGATGACGATGAGAGGGTTGATCAATTCTAGCTTTATCCACTCCCTAGAATATTCTTTGGCTCCTGAAATGCTCTCGAATTCGGGCTTAAACACCCTGTTATAAATTAAGCACGACGGTTGGTGGTTTTTGAACCATCTATTTCCCACTCTTGGGATCTTTGTAGCTGCAACAATGGACTCTGTTGAGAATTCAAAGGAAAGAGACCCCACACGTGTTTTCTTCCCATCAAAATTGAGAGCAAATTGCATGGAGAGGCCGTCATCGTGGCCCTTCAAGTTAGGCAAAAGTGGCCCCCATCTTGGCACAAAAAATCCTCTCTGCATTGTGAAAATTCAGGAATGGCAAAGATATCAGCATAGGAAGAGGGTTCATACCTCCTAGGTATTTTGGCAGAGGCGAAATTCACCAAACAAGGTTGTGAACAGGCCAAGAGATGGCACGAATTGGGCACTGGCCAAACGCGATTTGAACATGGGAAGAAATGGCAGAGATTGGGCGTGATTTCCTAATTCAGGGCAGAGAAAATGATGAGGGCGAATTGAGATAATGGTTGCCCAACCCAATTTTGAATGCGCCTATAATGGAGTAGGTTGCACACATGTGCGCACTAGCTGCCATGTGTGGAAAACTCGAATTCGATGACCCATTTTTGGGGGAAATGTAATGATGCGTAGTTAGATCAATGCCCAAGTCTTTTGACTTGGACATTTGATCATGAACATATAAAGTGTCTTCAATCAATTGCCTGCAATGAATTCAATTTAATGTAATTGAGTTCTAGTTACCTAGAATCTAGGACAGTTACTAGTGTGTAATTCATATGGTACTTTTTTCGTCACTTCATACGGATTTTCATATGGCACCTCATACAATACTTCATATGGCACTTATGAATTAAGTACATTTTCACCTCTTATAATGGATAGCCTGCAAATTTGAAGTGTTTTTGACAATCACAGTGGTAAATGAGCAAAGGCAGAATGTTCCCTTGTTGTTGATTTTTCCATTATGCTCACTCAATATTCTTGTATATGACATATAATTTCAAACCTACAAAGAATAGGCTATAGAAAGCATAAAACATGTACTGTCAATCCTACAATGTACAACTTGTAATGAAAGATAAACCGATAAAGAGTGGTTTTTTAAGTATATGTTCAGTAATTTATAGCACATAGGAGTTTATCACTTTTAAAAATAAGAATGACTATCAATGTAATAACCTGTATCATGGAAATAATACAAAAACTCTTGCAGAGATCTATTTTTCTAGGCAATGATCATTTGTCAGCTCATGAACCCCTAAAAAATGATGGGTGTTATATATGCACTAAAAACCCTCAATTAAATTGTCAACTTGGGGTAAGTAAACTTAGAGTTGTAGAAAAATATATGCCAAAGGTAGAAGGGTTGGTAGTAGTATAGTATAACTAAGGAAGGAGATATCTAAAGGCTAATCTATTCAAGTAGAGCTATCTAATGAGAAAAACCTACTAAGCAACTTGAAACTATGTAACCTAAGTACTTTTGGACTAAGGGTCGATGGATAGTTCTAAGAAGACAAGTAAAAACCCTACTTGAAACAAACTAGTTCATAACAATAAGAAAAAAACAACTATTAATCATAACAATAAGAAAATAACAAAAACAAACTATTTTAACTTGCCAAACTAAGTTCAATGAATAACTACCCTATGAAAGCAAGTAAATAAACAAGCCATCAACTATCCTATTAAAGAAAGTAAACAAATAAACAAAACAACTAGCTAACCTATTATAGCAAGTAAACAAGTAAGCAAAACAACTAGCTAACCTATTAAAGCAAGTAAACAACTAACTACCCTAATACAACTTCTATTGCAAGTAACCTAATAAAAACTTCTCATTGAGCAACTATCTAGCCTAAGACGCAAGTGGACTATATTCTTAATTCAAGCTTCAAAACTATGTCTAATTCATAAAAGGAAATCTATTTAATTGAATGCGAGAAAGACTAACAATTAACCTTTAATCTATGATAAGCAAACTGCTCCTTAATGTATCAAAACAAAAGACTATCTATCCTACAACAACAATAAAACTATCTTCTGATCTATGAAAGCAAGAAACTATCTTTTAACCTATGAAAGCAATAAAACTATCTTCTAATCTATGAAAGCAGGAAAACTATCTTTTAACCTATGAAATAAGGAAAACAATCTTTTAACCTATGAAATTTCAAATATAATGTTTGTGGATGTGTGAATGTCTTCAATGTCTTATAATATCTCGATGGCACTTGACAACAAAAGATAATTCAATCGGTATAAGTTCAATATTGATCTCAATATCAAAGTGAAAGGTATGGATTAAACAATCAAATGAGAATTTAGCGATGACAAAAACAATCGCCAATTACCCTTCATATTCGTTACTCATGTATTAACCATCAACAATATACCGAGATTTTAACTGTACTTCTATACTATGTAAGAAAAATTCATAACTAAATTAACTAAGAATTATAATTGCAATCTAATTCTAGGAGAGAAAGTACACAAAATGAAATTGTGCTACATCTATCTTAACAATTCAAACTGCAATAAGGAAAATGCTTAAGAACATAAATTAAAATATGACATTAAAAAGTAAACTACCAAATATATTAACCAACAAATAATTAAGCAAGATCTACATAAAAATGAAATAAGCAATCTATAATTAAAAACTGAAATTAATCTTATCCATCAATCAAATCCTTGTCGAGGAAAACTCAAATTAAAACTCTGTTCTACTCTATTTTAAACTATGTTTTAAATTTAATTCTAAAAGCATAAATAAAATACAATCTAACATTTAATTGCACACGGGGTTAGTCTATGAATTTGCAAATTCGTTCCTAACTACAAGATCAATGCATGCTAACACAATCCTTCATACTAACCTACAAAAGAGAGTCAAAGCAATTAAACTACAACAACAAATTAATTAACAGAATGATAATGCATGTACAGAAAATAAAGAGAACAACTAAACTATAAAATGCATAAACAACATAGAAAACAGTTACCAAACTGCTGGTGGGCCCCCCAACAAGTCGTGGTCACTTCCTAAAAGCACACCACGAACTCAAAAACACAGTTTCTATATAAACTGGCAGTGAAAAATAGAAAAACGGAGTAAAATCATGTTTGTACCTATCACACTGGTTCTTCTACTCCCCTGAACAATTATCTGACCACCGCGGTGGTATTTATAATGTTTACAAACCAAGTGCCCGACCACAGGAGGGTCAAACAACTTCTAAATTCGGCAATTTACATTAAATGATGCCCTAACTGCTGAAATAGAGCAAGTCGATAATCGCCCTATTTAAAAACCAAAACTGAGTTGCCAAGAGTTCAGTAGCTAGAGGGGGAAAGCATGACAAAAACCCATGTTCTTGATTCACCCACCACTGGCCCCCAATACCATAACTGCCAAATCACCCATCTTTTTTGTGCAGGACGCGATGCTTGACGCAGTGTTGGATCGGGTACCAGACTGAGTACTAGAAGGAGTGTCGAACTGAGTGTTGAAAGCCAAAACGTGATGTGTTTTTTCCCTGTAACACCAAAAAACGTGAATTAGATCTTTGGGAACATAAAAATGTGATGAATTATACTCAATATCAACATTAAACATGAATCATACGTACCTGGTGTAGATCATACCGTTTTACCATAAAATTCTTCAAAAAGATCCTTCAAAACATAAAAAACACATATGTACATTCGACGAAAGTGTCTAATAACTGTCACAAAATTGATCATATCTCGAGCCCAACATTACCCCCACACTTATGATTTTGCAGGTCCCACTGCAAACAAAAAGAAACTACCCCTCGTGACTAGGCTTGTTGAGGAGGATCAACTTTGAAAGCCTCTCCTTCTTGCTATGAATACTTTGCCTTGTGCCTCTTGTGTTGCTTCAATTATGCTTTGAGGCTGCAGTTGGATTTGGTCATCTCTTCAACCAACCGTTGAAGGGATTTAACCTTTGCTTGGAGGAATGCATTTTCATGATGAAGGTGTGCATCTATTGTCTTCCTTTCTTCCAACTGTTGGATAAGCTGATGGCTTTATTTTTGTAACTTCTCTATGGTTGGGGTTGAATCGACGATCTTAGAGGAAGGATTAGATCCTTTGAGGGATGTGGAGAATCTACCAGTCTTAGGATCTAGAGTAGGCATGGGTGAAGTAGGAGTGATGGGGGATTGGTAAGGAGAGGTAGGTTCTGATTTGTCTTTCTTAGTGGCTCTAATCCATCTGCATAAACTTCCCTAAGTCTCTTGTGAGAGATCTCAAGATTAGAGGACACTTGGATAGGATCCGAAGAAGGCAGGGGTTTTGCATAAGGTTTTGTTCTTGTGCTCTGGGTATTCTTTCAAAAGGGTCCTTTACCAAATTAATTGGATACTCTTCTATTTGTGGGAATGATGGAAAGTCTTGTTGAATTACTTCTTGAAGATTTTTAGGTGTAGGATAAAGAGAAATTGAAGGCATTGGGGGGTTAACAATAGGATTCTTTTGGTCTTTGCTCCTGGTCATTTTACCTGATGAGGAAGTAGGGATATCAACAAGATTTTTTTATTGTTCCGGCAAAGAGAGGGTTTGTGCAAGGGGTTTTGGTGTTTTTGGAGAGCGAGGCTTGGATGGAGAGATAGTTTTTAGGCTAAGTGTGATCTAGATTATTTTGAGAACGACATGAAGACATAAATATAACTGAGATATAACAATGAAATACACAAAAATATAGAAGAGAGCACAAAAATACAGTGAAACCCAACTTCTATTGCTGAATAAGATAGAAAACACCGTAGAACACAAACTGGAAAAATGGGGTAGCTTATCTCTGAAAAGAAAGAGATGTTGGCTACACTTCCTTCACAAGAAGCTTTACATCACACTCCATTGCATGCTTAAAGGGCCTCCTTCACCTCAATTGTATAGGAGAGAGTGAGAGGAGAACAATTCCCATGATGCATGTGGGATAACTTGGACTAAGTTTATAAAATGTCATAGGCATGTAAAATACTAGTACTTCCCAAATGGTCACCCATCCCAGTACTACTCTAGAACGAGTGTGCTTAACTTTGGAGTTCTAATGGGATCCAATGCATTAACTCTATGTTGTAGGCATGTACATAAAACCATTACATAATGTCTGTAATTAACAAATGAATATGACATTACATTCCATTCCCCATCAAAAGGGTGAATGTCATGGTTTATCAAAACCAGAGGCTAAAAATGGTGATTCAATGGAAAAGGTTGATGGCCATCAAGATCCATCTGGATCATTCCTCCCCCCTTAGGAAGCAATGGTCTCCATTGTGTTGAGTGCCCAGGGGAGAGGGAAAAGCGTTTGCTGAATCTGCATCTTGATGAGCTACTTTCCTTGTTGGAGAAGTTTCACCTCTTAGATTTTTGAAGGTTGTCACAAATCTGTGGCTAGAAGGGTTGGACCTTTTTAACCAGTCTGGCTAGATGATATTTCTGTGTGTATAAGGAATATTTTCACTTTTCTACAATCTTGTTGACTTAATTTTGTTGGATAGAAGGTGCTTGGGTCAAGGTTGTAGTGGTTGCAGTATCCTTTTGTTCACCTTTTGAACAGATTGTGAAGAAGTTAAATTTTGTAGTATGAGATACTACCTTGCGACATTGCTTAGGTGGGACATTAGTTGAAACCACCTCTGGTATCTTGTAGAGATGACCCCCCATAGTAACAGTGACACTATGGGGTCGAGACTTATATATAGCATGGAAATTCCACATATATGGCTAGCCTAAGAGAACATCACAGACATCCAGTGGGGCAACATCACATAATACCTCATCCTTGAAGGACTGGATGTTGTATGAAAATCGACACTATTGGTTGACACAAAGATATTGACCTTGGAGAAGCCACCCAATGTTGTATGGTCGTGGGTTTGGTGTTGTTGGAAAATCCAACTGCTTGACAACCTCTACTGAGATGATGTTCTTTTGGCTTCCGCTATCAACAATAAAATGCAGTAGGGTCCCCTTCACCCACATTTGTGAATGGAAGAGTCACTCCCCCTCCTCAGGATCCTCTTCTGGTTGGATTGTTGTAGTTGCGATAGTAGCAGTGGGTTCTACATAAATGATTTGTCTCCTTTTATTATTTTATGAATCAGGGTCCAAGTCGAGGTTCGACTCTTTGTCTTTGAGCTCGACCACTAATGACTGTATTGAGCAACATTCATCAATGTTGTGCCAAGGGATTTTGTGATACTCCCACCACTTTCTAGTGTCTTTATTAGACTTCCTGTTACCCTTCTTTGCTTGCATCTAGGATTGGCTCTCTTGAGGTTGGCCTTCCTTGCTCTGTCCATGCTTCTCCCACTTACTCTGCTGGTTGAATTTATTCTCAATTTTGACTGCATATCGATAAGCAACTCCCAGTGAATAGATGTCAAATAAATCCATATCTATTTGGATGTACATGTGTAGACCACTGCGGTACTTCAAAACCAAGTGCTGCTCCGAGTCTTTGATACCCATCTTTGACTGCAAGGTATGAAAGATGTTGGTGTACTCCGACATCGTCTGGGATATTTTTTGACGTAGAGTTGTCCATCTCATGTATTGGTCATCATAGTTTCTGACAGGGTAGAACTCTTGCTTTAGGGCATATACAAAGGCTACCCAAGTGGGTTCTCTCCCAAAAAGTGTAGATTCATCCATGGTGTACCTCTCCCAGTAACCTTCCCACCAAGCTCTGACATGGGGAAGGGATTTAAGGAGCACGAAGGTGATCTTTTCACTGTCAGAAAATTTTTGGATAGAGTAATAACCTTCTAGCATATTCAACCATTTTTCTAGAGCATCTGCATCTATCTGGCCTTCAAATAAGGGGATATCAAAATTTACTTGTACCTTGAAGGGTGTTGCACTTGCAAAATGGTTTCTTGTTGAAGATGCCTCGGTTGCCACCATCGATAGTCTTTGAAGGATTTGAGCGAAGTTGTCGATCATCGCGTTCCTTTGTCACACAAGGGATTCCTCAAGAAACGTCTTGAAAGGATCTCCTGCTCTTTCATCTCTCTTTTCTTCTGCCATTGGAGGTCGTTTGGGCTAGCAAGAGTGGTTTTCCTCAAGCAAAACTAGCTCGAGACCCAAATCTCTATACCTTAACCTCGTCGGGGACCTGCTCTAAGAAATGAGAAAGAGCAGATTGCTTTGATACCACTGATCCTGATTATTTTGAGAATGACATGAAGACATAAATATAACTAAGATATAACAATGAAATACACAAAAATATAGAAGAGAGCACAAAAATACAGTGAAACCCAACTTCTATTGTTGAATAAGATAGAAAAACACCGTAGAACACAAATTGGAAAAATGGGGTAGCTTATCTCTGAAAAGAAAGAGATGTTGGCTACGCTTCCTTCACAAGAAGCTTTACATCACACTCCATTGCATGCTTAAAGGGCCTCCTTCACCTCAATTATATAGGAGAGAGTGAGAAGAGAACAATTCCCATGATGCATGTGGGATAAATTGGAATAAGTTTATAAAATGTCATAGGCATGTAAAATACTAGTACTTCTTGAATGGTCACCCATCCCAATACTACTCTAGACCGAGCATGCTTAACTGTGGAGTTCTAATGGGATCCGATGCATTAACTCTATGTTGTAGGCATGTACATAAAACCATTACATAATGTCTGTAATTAACAAATGAAGATGACATTACATTCCATTCCCCATCAAAAGGGTGAATGTCATGTTTTATCAAAACCAGAGGCTCAAAATGGTGATTCAATGGAAAAGGTGGATGGCCACTGAGATCCATCTGGATCAAAGTGGATTTTTGTCGGTCTTAATTGTCAAGTGAGGGTTTGCAAATTGATAGATAAAGGCATCTCAAGTTTTCCCCTATTTCTCTAGTTAGGATAGAACAAGGAGTTTGATCAAGCCATGGTGAAAGAGACTATTGCGGGGATTGGTCACATTCTACCTCACTTGAGAGGACATCTTCTCCAAGCTTTTTAGAAAATAGAAGGGAAAGTTCAAAGGTTTATTGAACAGAAAATGAGCCAACAATATGAAATGACAAGCTCTGAAAGTGGATTATCTACCTTTGCATGTAATCAACCTCATGATGAAAATGAGAGGGTTAATCAATTCCACCTTTATCCATTCCCTAGAATAGTCTTTGTCTTCTGAAATTCTCTCGAATTCGGGCTTAAACACCCTGTTATAACTTGAGTGCGATAGTTGGTAGTTTTTGAACTATCTATCTCCCATTCTTGGGATCTTTGTACCTGCAGCAATGGAATATTCTGATACTTCAAAGGAAAGAGACTGCATGGGTGGTGTCTTCCCATCGAAACCGAGGGAAAATCTCATGGAGAGATCGTCATCGTGGCCCTACAAGTTAGAAAAAAATGGCCCCCATCCTGCGCGCAAAAACACCTCTCTGCATTGTGCAAATTCGGGAATGGAAAAGAGATCAACATAGGAAGAGGGTTCATACCTCCTAGGCATTGTGGTAGAGGCGGAATTCACCAGGCAAGGGTGTGAATAGGCCAAGATATGGAACAAATTAGGCATGGGCCGAACGCGATTTGAACAGGGGAAGAAATGGTAGAGATTGGGCACGATTTCTTAATGCAGGGCAAAGTAAATGACAAGGGAAAATTGAGATAATGGTTGCCCAACCTGATTTCTTAATGCAGGGCAAAGAAAATGACAAGGGAAAATTGAGATAATGGTTGCCCAGCCCGATTTTGAATGCGCCTATAGTGGAGTAGGTTTCACACATGTGCGCACGAGCTGCCATGTGTGGAAAATTCGAATTCGACGACCCGATTTTGGGGGAAATGTAATGATGCGCAGTTATATCAATGTCCAAGTCTTTTGACTTGGAGATTTGATCATGAACATATAAAGTATCTTCAATCAATTTCCTGCAACCAATTCAATTGAATGTAATTAAGTTCTAGTTACCTGGAATCTAGGACAATTACTGGTGTGTAACTCATATGGTACTATGTTCGGCACTTCATACGGATTTTCATATGGCACCTCATATGGTACTTCATATGGAACTTCTATGTTAAGTACATTTGCACCTCTTATAATGGATAACCTGCAAATTTGAAGTGTTTTTGAAAATCACAGTGGTAAATGAGTAGAGGCGGAATGTTCCCTTGTTGTTGATTTTTCCATCATGCTGACTCAATCCTCTTGCATATGACATATAATGTCAAACCTACAATGAATAGGTTGTAGAAAGAATAAAACATGTACTGTCAATCCTACAATGTACAACTTGTAATGAAAGATAAACCGATAAAGAGTGGTTTGTTAAATATATGTTCAGTAATTTATGGCACACGGGAGTTTATCACTTTTAAAAATAAGAATGACTATCAATGTAATAACTTGTATCATGGAAATAATACAAAAAATCTTGCAGAGATCTATTTCTCTAGGCAATGATCATTTGTAAGCTCATTAACCCCGCAAAACAATGGGTGTTATATATGCACTAAACACACACTAAAAACCCTTAATTAAATTGTCAACTCGGGGTAAGTAAACTTAGAGTTGTAGCAAAATATATGCCAAAGGTAGAAGGGCTGGTAGTAGTATAGTCTAACTACGGAAGTGGCTATCTAAAGGCTAATCTATTCAAGCAGAGCTATCTAATAAGCAAACCCTACTAAGCAACTTGAAACTATGTAACCTAAGTACTTTTGGACCAAGGGTCGATGGATAGTTCTAAGAAGACAAGTAAAAACCCTACTTGAAGCAACCTAGTTCATAACAATAAGCAAAAGCAACTATTAATCATAACAATAAGCAAATACCAAAAGCAAACTATTTTAACTTGCCAACCTAAGTTCAATGAGCAACTACACTATCAAAGAAAGTAAATAAACAAGCCAACAACTATTCTATTAAAGCAAGTAAACAAATAAACAAAACAACTAGCTAACCTATTAAAGCAAGTAAACAAGCAAAACAACTAGCTAACCTATTAAAGCAAGTAAACAACTAACTACCCTAAGACAACTTCTACTGCAAGTAATCTAATAAAAAATTCTCATTGAACAACTATCTAGCCTAAGAGGCAAGTGGACTATATTCTTAATTCAAGCTTCGAAACTATTTCTAATTCATAAAAGGAAATCTATTTAATTGAACGCGAGAAAGACTAACAACTAACCTTTGATCTATGATAAGTAAATTTCTCTTTAATCTATCAAAACAAAATACTATCTATCCTATAGCAGCAATAAAACTATCTTTTGATCTATGAAAGCAAGAAAACTATCTTCTAATCTATGAAAGCAAGAAAACTATCTTCTAATCTATGAAAGCATGAAAACAATCTTTTAACCTATGAAAGAAGGAAAACTATCTTTTAACCTATGAAAATTCAAATATAATGTTGGTGGTTGTGTGAATGTCTTCCGTGTCTTATAATATCTCGATGGAACTTGACAACAAAAGATAATTCAAGCAGTATAAGCTCAATACTGATCTCAATAACAAAGTGAAAGGTATAGATTAAACAATCCAATGAGAATTTAGCCATGATAGAAACAATCGTCAATTACCCTGCATATTCATTACTCATGTATTAGCCATCAACAATATAACGATATTTTAATTGTACTTCTATACTATGTAAGAAAAATTCATAACTAAATTAACTAAGAATTATAATTGCAATCTAATTCTAGGAAAGAAAGTACATAAAATGAAACTATGCTACATTTATCTTAACAATTCAAACTGCAATAAGGAAAATGCTTAAGAACATAACTTAAAACATGACATTAAAAAGTAAACTACCAAATATATTAACCAACAACTAATTAAGCAAGATCTACATAAAAATGAAATAAGCAATCTATAATTAAAAACTGAAATTCATCCTATCCATTCATCAAATCCTTGTCGAAGAAAACTCAAATTAAAACACTGTTCTACTTTATTTTAAACTCTATTTTAAATTTAATTCTAAAAGCATAAATAAAATACAATCTAACATCTAATTGCACACGGGGTTAGTCTATGAATTTGCAAATTCGTTCCTAACTACAAGATCAACGCACACTAACACAATCCTTCGTACTAACCTTCAAAAGAGAGTCAAAGCAATTAAACTACAACAACAAATTAATTAACAAAGTGATAATGCATGTACAGGAAATAAAGAGAACAACTAAGCTATAAAATGCATAAAAAACATAAAGAACATTTACCAGACTGCTGGTGCCCCCCCCAACAAGTCATGGTCACTTCCTAAAAGCACACCACGAACTCAACAATTTTATTTCACCATAAAAACTCAAAAATGCAGTTTCTATATAATCTGGCAGTGAAAATTAGCAAAAAAGAGTAAAATCGTGTTTGTCCCTATCACACTGGTTCTTCTACTCCCTTGAACAATTATTTGACCACCTTTGTGGTATTTATAATGTTTACAGACCAAGTGGTCGACCACAGGAGGGTCGAACCACTTCTAAATTCGACAATTTACATTAAATGATGCCCTAACTGCTGAAATGGACCAGGCCAATAATCTCCCTATTTAACAACCAAAACTGAGTTGTCGGGAATACAGTAGCTGAAGGGGGAAAGCACGAGAAAAACCAATGTTCCTGATTCACCCACCACTGGCCGCCAATACCAAAACCACCAAATCGCCCACCGTTTTTTTGCAAGATGCGGTGTTGGACGCAGTGTTGGATCATGTATTAGACTGAATACTGGAAGGAGTGCCCGAATGAGTGTCGGAAGAAGAAACATGATGTGTTTTTTCCCTGTAACACCAAAAAACGTGAATTAAATCCTTAGGAACATAAAAACGTGATGAATTATACTCAATATCAACATTAAACATGAATCATACGTACCTGGTGTAGATCATACCGTTTTAGAATAAAATTCTTCAAAAAGCTCCTTCAAAACATGAAAAACACATATGTACATTCGGCAAAAGTGTCTAATAACTGTCACAAAATTGATCATATCCCGGGCCCAACATTACCCCCACACTTTTGATTTTGCAGGTCCCATTGCAAACAAACATAAATTACCCCTCGTGACTAGGCTTGCTTACGAGGATCAACTTTGGAAGCCTCTCCTTCTTGCTGTGAAGACTTTGCCTTGTGCCTCATGTGTTGCTTCAATTGTGCTTTGAGGATGTGGTTGGATTTAGTCATCTCTTCAACCAACGCTTGAAGGGAGTTAACCTTTCCTTCGAGGACTACATTATCATGATGAAGGTGTGTGTCTATCATCTTCCTTTATTCCAACCGTTGGAGAAGCTGATGGTTTTATTTTTGTAGCTTCTTTATGGCTGGGGCAGAATCGATGATCTCGGAGGAAGGCTTAGATCCTTTGAGGGATGTGGACAATCTATCAGTATTAGGATCTAGAGAAGGCATGGGTGAAGTAGGAGTGATGGGGGATTGGTAAGGAGAAGTAGGTTCTGATTTTGTCTTTCTTAGTGGCTCTAATTCATTTGCAGAAACTTCGCTAAGTCTCTTTTGAGGGATCTCATGATCGAAGGACACTTGGATGGGATCCGAAGCAGGCAGGGGTTTTGCATAAAGTTTTGTTCTTGTGCTCTGTGTATTCTTTCGAAAGGGTCCTTTACCAAATCGATTGGGTCCTCTCCTATTTGTGGGAATGATGGGAAAGTCTTGTTGAATTACTTCTTAGAGCCTTTTAAGTGTAGGATCAAGAGAAATTGAAGGCATTGGGGGGTTAACAATAGGCTTCTTTTGGTCTTTGGTCTTTGCTCTTGGTCTTTTTACTTGATGAGGAAGTATGCATATCAACAATCTTTTTTTAGTGTTCCGACAAAGAGAGGGTTTGTGCAAGGGGGTTTGGAGTTTTTGGAGAGCGAGGCTTGGATGGGGAGATAGTTTTTAGGCTAAGTGGATTTTGCCTATCTTAATTGTCAAGTGAGGGTTTACAAATTGGTAGATAAAGGCATCCCAAGTTTTCCCCTGTTTCTCTAGTTTGGCTAGAACAAGGAGTTTGATCAAGCCATGGTGAAAGATACTATTGTGGGGATTGGTCACATTCTACCTCACTTGAGAGGACATCTTCTCCAAGCTTTTTAGAAAATAGAAGGGAAAGTTCAAAGGTTTATTGAACAAAAAATGAGCCAACAATTTGAAATGACAAGCTTTGAAAGTGGAGTATCTACCTTCACATGTAATCAACCTTGTGATGATGATGAGAGGGTTGATCAATTCCACCTTTATCCACTCCCTAGAATATCCTTTGGCTACTGAAATTCTCTCGAATTCGGGCTTAAACACCCTGTTATAAATTGAGCGTGACAGTTGTTTGTTTTTGAACCATCTATCTCCCATTCTTGGGAGCTTTGTAGCTGCAGTAATGAAATCTTCTGATACTTCAAAGGAAAGAGACCCCACATGTATTGTCTTCCCATCAAAACCGAGGGAAAATTGCATGGAGAGGCCATCATCGTGGCCCTGCAAGTTAGACACAAATTCCCCCCATCCTGCATGCAAAAATACCTCTCTGCATTGTGCAAATTTAGGAATGGAAAAGAGATCAGCATAGGAAGAGGGTTCATACCTCCTAGGCATTGTGGAAGAGGAAAAATTCACCAAGCAAGGGTGCGAACAGGCCAAGAGATGGAAAGAATTAGGCACGGGCCGAACACGATTTGAACAGGGGAAGAAATGACAGAGATTGCGCGCGATTTCTTAACGAAGGGCAGAGAAAATAACAAGGTTGAATTGAGATAATGGTTGCCCAACCCGATTTTGAATGCGCCTATAGTGGAGTAGGTTGCACACATGTGCGCATGAGCTGCCATGTGTGGAAAATTCAATTTCAACGACCCATTTTGGGGAGCAATGTAATGATGCACAGTTAGATCAATGTCCAAGTATTTTGACTTGGACATTTGATCATGAACATATAAAGTATCTTCAATCAATTGCCTGCAACCAATTGAATTGAATGTAATTGAGTTCTAGTTACCTGGAATCTAGGACATTTACTGGTGTGTAATTCATATGGTACTATGTTCGGCACTTCATACAACTTTTCATATGGCACCTCATACAATACTTCATATGGCACTTCTGTGTTAAGTACATTGTCACCTCTTATAATGGATAGCCTTCAAATTTGAAGTGTTTTTGACAATCACAGTGGTAAATGAGCAGAGGCAGAATGTTCCCTTGTTGTTGATTTTTCCATCATGCTCACTCAATCCTCTTGCATATGACATATAATGTCAAACCTACAATGAACAGGTTATAGAAAGCATAAAACATGTACTGTCAATCCTACAATGTACATCTTGTAATGAAAGATAAACCGATAAAGAGTGGTCTGTTAAGTACATGTTCAGTAATTTATAGCACACAAGAGTTTAGCACTTTTAAAAATAAGAATGACTATCAATGTAATAACCTATATCATGGAAATAATACAAAAATCTTGGAAATATCTATTTCTCTAGGCAATGATCATTTGTCAGCTCATGAACCCCTCCCCCACACCTAAGTATTGTGACACCTCACAATCAAAAATATAGGAAACCAGTCAGTACCCCCAATAACCGAAGCTTTATAGTATGTCAGGTGTAAAGATAAATTTCACAGATTGGTCTGATGAGATGGTTAGAAGATGGCCCCACCTATAGGATAAGAGATCCTATATATAGATAAGAAGAGGTACGTAAGAGAGTTTCAAGATAGTCTTGGTGTTGTTTTCCAATAAAAAATTTATGGAGTTCATTAACCTTAGCTTAACCACACATACTTCATGTCATCTTTTTCTGCAAGTAATGTCATACATTAGGACAAATTTAAATTTATTATTTATTTTTGTCAGATTACCATCCTCGCTAGGTAGAATGCCCCACCGCCAGCAAGCATGTTTAGTACTTCGATGGGTTTACCTATTCATACCATAGGTCGGTACCCCTACCAGCAGACCTGTTTAGTATCCCAGCGGGTTAGCCTCTTACACCCTTAGAGACTGGCCCTCCATCTTTTAATATTTTAGTATAAGATTGCTTTATGCAAGAAGATGAGGGGACAACTCTGAAAACAATTTTTTCTTTCTTTTTTTCAATTGGGATGGTATTTATGTTATAGGATGACTTTCCATTATATTACTTAGTGATTGTCCCAATGTAAGGGGTACTTAAGCGGACGTGGCCTATCTAAATATATGATATAATCAATCTATTTAGTGTGTAGTAGATGGTACCATTGAGAAAGAACAAAAAGGTATCTCTAGGCTCAACTCACTTTCTTCTTTTGTAATTATTGTGATGCGTCCATGACTAACCACTAATTAGACCTCCTTGTTACTCTTTGATAAAGACACTTGACTCACTTACTCAAGTTTCTTGGAAAAACTATACGAGAGACCTCTAGGCTTGATAGTTATGGTATCACCTCCTTATAAAGTGGTGAAAAGTTTCAAGAGAAAATGCTTTAGAATGCCTTAAAAAATGAGAATGTTTTCAAAAATATGGCTAATTACAGTAAGTCAATATGCATTTGATGCTTTAGCAGACACAAAATTCAAGTGTAACAATGTTTTTGAAGAAAGATCCTTGAATTGTGTACTCCTGGTGAAATATATACTTACAGGAATATCTATAATTGCCTTATTAACAAAATTCAAAAAACTATTTACATATATACAATAGGAAATTCAAAAAAAAATTCAAGAACAAAGGGGGACTTCCCCATCTACTAAGGCCAATGCCTTGTTAGCTGACATGACCTGTAGAAAATCTTCTCTGGAAATGCACTTATGATAAAATTTACATCCGTTTCCATTTACCACAAAGGAGACTTGTCCATCATCAATTGTTTTAATTTTTATAGCTCCATTGTCATATACAGTGTCTACCTCATAAGGGTCCAACCACCGGGTGGTGAGTTTTCCTTTGAAGGTTTTGAATCGGGAATCAAACAACATAGCCCAATCACCAGGTTGGAAGTGCTTCTTCTTAATAAAATTGTCATGCCACTTGCTCCTCTGGTTTTGGACTAATATTGTCTGTTGGATGGCATCATGCCTGATTTCATCCAACTCATTCAATTGTAGGGATCATTGCTTCTGAGCCTCATCTAGGTTCAATGCTAATTATGCGGAAATACGGAAATTCCTTACTTGGAATTATATAGGTAGAAGTACTTGTTTCCCGTACACTAGCTCATAAGGGGTATGCCCAGTGGTATTTCTTCAGGTGGTCCAGTATGCCCACAAAGCCTCTAGGAGCCTATCAACCCAATCCCAGTTGTTATCACTGAAATTTCGTCCGCACAGGGCGACAAGAACTTCGCATCATCAACACAGAAAAACAGTCATTCACGACACAAGGATTAACTCCACAGCACAACAAAAGGGCCAAAACTATACAAAATTGGCTAAAAAATTCAAAAGCGCATCGCGCCC
>JZKD02S1796856.1:1233796-1249045 GCA_000966675.3 Picea glauca
TATAAATAGTAATTAATGTACAAATATGACATAAATTATAGACAATAAAATATGATTCATATAAATAATTATGTTATAGATTGTAACCAATGTTGGTTATTTATATAAGTGAAGGGGCATGCTCATAATTACTAATCATAACAAGTTGAGATTTAATTATCTAATTATATCATTACATCTTCATACGTTCATGTAATAACCATTGTTATATTTCAGCATAAAATTTCAAGTTAATATAGGAGTTATGGTGGTGAAAAGTTGACTATAATTTTTTTGAAGTGGTGTATTTTATTTTTGACATTTTAGTTGATTTGGATTAGATCATTATATAATTTGTCTTTTATTTCAGTATTTTCTAGGTGGAAAAAAATGGAGGAATTAGCTTGCAGAACCATTTTAGTTGTCGATCCCAATTCGAAAATTTGGGTCCAAAAAGTCATCTGAAATTTTTTGGAGCCATTTTGAGGCATCAAACGACATTTTTTGGGGGTCCAAACCTACTTTGCATAAATTTGCTATATTCTATACGTCGAGACCTTTTCAATGGTGCAAGTATCACCTCAATCAATGTTCATATGTAAAAGTTATGCCTCTAACAAGTTGACCTACCGTGTTTACCACCATGGTACAAGTGGATGCCATGTCAACCCCCATTACTTAAAATGTGTGGGGATAGCCACGTGTGGACTTTCAAGAAATTTCTAGAAGGTCCAAACCTTATCAGTAATTATGGGTTAAGGAAGTCAAAAGGCTATCCCTAGAAGACTATCGGGTTATGTTAAATACCAAGCCACTGGGAGGAGAAAGGGTTCCATTCTTTTGTATTGTACTTGTTTCATAGTTGAGTAGAGAATCCAAGGAGTGGTATTTTGAGGGCATATTAGAGGAGGTAGGATATTTTGTAGCAGTTGTTCAGTCCCCAGTGTCAAAGGAAACTCTATAGTGAGTGCCTCTTTCTTTGTACTTGTTTTTCATAACTAAAGAAAAGAGAGCAGAGCATAGGCATCACCTTCTAGATGGGTTTTCTCCCATATTGGGTTTCCCAGGATACACCTTGTGTTCAATTGTGTGTATATTTTTGCTCATTTATTTCATTTTTGTAATATGGTTACTTCATAAATTCAGGAAAAGCTAGTAATTAACTAATCTGGGATCCAAGGAAACATATTATAAAAATATAAGATTTCAAAATAGTTTAAGATATGTTGTGATGAACTGTTCCAGTGGAATATCCACGACAATTTATACATCATATTGGTATCAAAGAAGTTTTCTTTGGGATATCTATGGAAAGTTGCAGGATCCAGGAATTGGCTTCCAAAAAAAGTTGTGAAACCCTAGAAATGACAGATGGTTTTTTTCACAACAACCCTCAATATCTAGTAGAAGAGAGATTTGCGAGGCTGGAAGAGAAAGTCTCCTACATCTCTTGCAATATGTCCCTCTTCATGGTGGATTTAGTAAGCAAGCTCAAACCATTCATGGAAGTTGGAGGATTTAACTCAAACATCAAATCAGAGGAGAAATTGAGAGGCATTGAAGAGCCAGAAAATGAGTTGAGGAAAGAGCCCGAGAAAGAGAAACCAAGTTTCAGTGCCATTTCCCCTTCACAATATTTATTTAAATTAGAAGTTAAAGTGGATATTAATCCATACCAAGGTGATATTGATGCATTAAACTTGAATAATTAGTTGCAACAATAAGAAGTCTATTTCAATGTTCTCAATATAGATGAGGAGTAGAAGATTTCATTTGTCCAACTAAAATTAGAGGGTCATGCATTAACCTAGTGGGAAAGCCACATCGAGACACTTAGGTTGGAGGGAGATCTACCAGTAACTAAGTGAGAGCATTTCAAAACCTCATTAAGTCCCAGTTCTACCCTATTGGGTATATAGAGGACCAATAGATCCATTGGCATTACTTTATGCAAAGTCAAGGGTAGAGTGTGTAGGAGTACAACACTGAATTTAGAAACATGGCTATCACGTTGGGTATCTCTCCCAAGAACCTAGATGTACTCCTCAAGTATCTGGGGGGTATACAAAGTCATTTCTGAAAGCAAGTGATGCTCTTTAAGCCCAAGAAAATTGATGAGGCTTGTGTGGAAGAACAATATCTACAAAATATATGCCAGAACAAAGACAACCAAGTGGTTCCAAACAGAAAGAGCACCAAGACGCTTCCAAGGAGGGAAAGAAGAAGGAAATACAATAATATGAAACCACTACATATCAGTGTAAGGATACAAGTAACCATTGTAACCACTAGAATATCGATGGTCACATTGAGGAAAAGTGTTGGAAACTACACCCATAGATGAACCCTAAGAACTGCAAGAAGGATGCCAAGAAGAAGAAATTTCTAGCCACAAATTCAAGCAATTGGGTAGAGAGAAGTTCAGATGTGGATGAAAATATTGCTTGCACTTTAGTGCAAAAGGAGGTGAATCTAAGTAGCCTTCATCATAATGAAGAGAAGGAGATGAAAAAACTCTTCCATATCAAAATCCAGATCAAGAAGACCAGGGTGGATGTTGTATTTGATTATGGTTCACAGACCAATCTCACAGTGAATGATATGGTCAACAAGCTTGGGTTGGAGGTTCATGATCATCCTAGCCCATACTATTGGGGTGGATAAACAAGGATGCAAATATCAAGGTCATGAAACAATGTAAGATAAAAAAAATTGTAAGTGCGGATTTTATTGATGAAGTGATGTTAGATGTAGTACCCCTTGATGTGTGCAATGTACTGTTTATAATCCCCTACATGTATATGATGGATGCAATATTCATGTAGAGAAAAAACCAATACCTCTTGATCAATAATGGGAAGTATTTATCATCAATGCACATAAAGGTAAATTGAAGATCTCACTAGTAAGTGCCAACCAAGACAAAAAGTTGATTAGTTCAAGTAAAAAATATGTTTTGTTGCTCTTACGAGAGAATCAATCGGGTGATGAATCAGTAAGAGTAAAGGCATCCCCAAAGGGATGTACTAAAAAGTAAAAAAAATAGTGGGAGGATTTGTTGCAGACATATAGAGGAGTGTTCCAAGAGCCTAAAGGACTACCACCTAAAAGGAAAGTGGAACATGAAATGCAGTTGTTGCTTGACTCTCCATTACCCAATATTTGGTTGTATAGACAGTCTTTTCTAGAAGCAGACAAAGTGAAGAAAAAAATTGCAACAACTACTAGAGCATGGATTAATTCGACCAAGCACCTCACATTGTGGGTCACCTATCATTATAGTACCCAATAAGGATGAGATTTAGAAAATGTGTATTGACTACAAATCTTTGAATAAGATTACATTGAAGAATCGATACCCTCTACCTACGATTGATGATTTTTCAGAATATTTGCAACATGCCCAATAATTCACCAATTTGGATCTCAAATCGAGATACCACTTAGTATGCATCAAGGAATAAGACACCTGGAAGATCACCTTTAAGACAAGGCAAATTTTTCATAAATTATTGATCATGCCATTTGGTTTATGTAATGCACCAGCTACGTTTATGAGATTGATGAATGATATATTGCACCCATATTTAGATTCATTTGTTAGAGTTTATTTGGATTATATATTGGTTTATATCTCCACCTAGGAGGAGAGTATCTCATATCTCATGCAAGTGTTAGAGACTTTGAAAAAGCACCAGTTTTTGGCTAATCTCAAGAAGTGTGAGTTTTCTTTGTAGTCATTGGTGTATTTGGGGTATCTGATCTATGGAGGGGAGATCAAGATAGATCTCACAATGATGGAGACCATAAAAAAATGGCCAATTCCTACCAATTCCACTGAATTTAGGAGATTTTTTTGGGGAAACAAAGTACCTATGAAAGTTCATAGCTTCCTTTTTAGTGTTAGCTACACCACTCCACACCATAACAACAAATGATAAGATTTTTAAGTGGGAAAATAATCTATAAAAATATTTCAACGAGATGAAATGAAAGATCATTCAAGCACCATATCTCATATTTCCTAACTTGCAGAATCCCTTTGAAGTGGAGGCAGATGCAAGTGGGTATGTCATGGTAGTCGTTTTGATGCAAGAGGTAAGATATTGTACTATCATTCTGAGATTTTCATTGGGCGGGTGGGGGGGGTGGGTTAAGCTACCCTACATATGATAAGGAACTCTATGCTCTGTTTCAAGCTGTTAAGAAGTGGAAGCACTATCTAATGGGAAAGGAAACCATTATCCACATATATCACCAACCATTGTAGTATTTACAAGCCTAGAGTGAGCTTCAACAAACCAGACATTACAAGTGGATGGGCTTTTTGCAACAATTTCATCTATTCATAAAGTATAAGAAAGGAAACACTAGTAAGTTGGTAGACATGATTTCAAGGCCACCCACATCTAAGATTACAACTTTGGGAACTCTTATGCATATGGATCCTTTTACCCATGATGCATACAAAGAGGCATACATAGAATATGAGGACTTTAAGGAGGTCTTTCAGTAGCTACAGGGCCAAATTCATGTAGAAGAAGGTCAAAGTAAGGTTGAATATCATCTCCATAATGGGTTACTCCATGAGACATACAAGCTATGTGTTCCTAAAGGTGAAATATTTTATCTTATTAGAGAGGCTCACACCTCCAAAGTCACAAGACATTTTTGTGTTGGGAAGACATTTTTTAACTTACAAGGGTATGTGTAATGGCCCATAATGCAAGAAGGTGTAGCAAATTATATTAGAGTATGTATACTTTGTTGTACCAGCAAGGTCTATAAAATCCCTTACCTATACCCATTGAACCTTAGGAAACAAATTCCATGAATTTTGTGGGAGGTTTATCAACAACTAGGAAGGGACATGAATATCTTTTTGTGGTAGTTGACATGTTTAGTAAGATGCACATTCTTATTCCTTGTAATAATACCATCAAAGCACAAGAAACAATAAACATGTTCTTTGAACATGTATGGGTGCACTTTGGAATACCAAGGAACATCATGTTAGACATGTATACCATATTTCTTCGTGACTTTTGGACTACACTTTGGGAGAAGATGGACACAAAGTTGAACATATATACAAATTTCCATCCACAGACACATGGGAAAACAAAAGTAGTCAACGAGACTTTGGTGCAACTTTTGAGGGGCTACAATCAAAAGCATTTGAAGACCTGGGATGAAAATATGATCTATATTCAACACTCTTATAACATAGTGGTCCACACTTCTATTGGTAAGTCCCCTTTTTAAACTTGTTTTAGGCATTTGTTTCCTTCTCCCTTGGATGTTGTTTATGGAAAAGAAGGTAGAGTGAGGGAAGACACCATGAGAGAATCATTAAAAGTAGAGAAGTTTTTCAAAAAGATTAGGAAGATCCATTTTCAAGTACATGAGACATTGAAGAAGTCATGAGAAAGGTACAAGGAATGACATGATTAGCTCAAAATAGAAAAATCATTCAAAGTCAGAGACATCATTTGGTTACAGATGAAGAAGGAAAGACTACAGGGTCTAAGTAAGAAGATCAAGGCTCTACGATATGGACCTTTTGAGGTATTTGAGAAGGTGGGAGATAGTTCCTACAAACTCAGTCTACCCCCATACATGTGCATTTACTTAGTAGTGAATGTGGAAAATGTGAATCTCTATGAGCCTTCCATATTGGATCAGGAGGAGGAGCATGTCCTACCTACCATAGAGGACTTAGCATTATATTCTTAGGCATATTTGGAAGAGGACATGGTTTTGCAGAAGAGGTCCATAACTACAAGATAGGGGAAACATGACGTTTTGAAGATTGGGTTGAAAGGAAAACCTCCAAGAAAGGAAAAAATGGTACTCCAGGGAGAAGGTGGATGAAAAACTTCCTCACCTCATTCAGTAAATATTTTGGGAACCAAAATTCTCCTTAAAGGGGGAGGTATGATCTGAATTGGATCATTATTGTTACGGGAAATTACTTCCTATGGTCTTTGGGCCACAACCACAACAGATCGGAGCCCAAGGAAACTTGTCTCATACTCTAATTAAACAATAAATTATGAATAACTAACTACAATAACTAACTTTCATAAAAAAGGGAAGAATAGTGCACCTAGAATCCTACGTTTGAAGTAGATCCCACTTGATGTCTTTCTCTATGCAATTCCTTCACAACAACCCTATGAAATTTCCACAGACAAAGAAAGATGCATCTGCAAGAAAGTAGTTATCCACCAACTAACTAATTGTAAACAATTTAGATTCAAAGTAACATACATATAATATCATCAAAATCACAAAATAAGACAAATAATCGGACGAGAATGAGAGTTATTTTATTAATGACAAAAGAAAAAGGAGTTGGTTATAACCTATAACTGCTGCGACATTGTCCTAGAACTAGGCTCCAAGTTCCTCCACCCAAGGCTGAAAATGTAGAGGAGTGCCTCCAACACTCTACACTGTAGTAGGTCCAAGGAATACAAAGGTGTTCTTCCTGAAAATATAAGGATAATGAAACTTCTATAAACAAGGGTTTTCAGGTAGAGGGGAAAATCTCATACACTAGGGAAACATGGCACTTGTAGGATAATCTTTAAAAGGCCAACATAATGGTGCATTTCTTAGCCATATTGGTTATCATTTTTCCTCCACCCCAAGGTTCTTTTTTATACTCCATTTTGATGGTTGGAGTCATTATGTATGGGATTTAGGAAGTTAGGGAACATAAAAACCCATAAAATCCAACCAAAATATTAGGATTATATTTTTTTGAGCCAAAATTAATATGTAAGCGGGTTGCTAATAGGGAACTCGCATGCATACGTGAGTTGCTTTAAGGAAATTCACATACTATTATCAGACAAATCGGTAGGTGTTGACACTAACAGATCTCCCTAGATCCACCTGGATCTAGAACAAAACAGGACAGGACACGACTCTTTCCCTAAGTTGTAGTCATTGAATCTACTAATGAGAAGGAATAAGTGACATACCTTGATATCGCTTCCTTAGGTATTTGTTGTTCCTGCTTCGCTCTGGTGCTCTTGTGGAATCAGGTCCAAGACAACACAAACCAACCAAAGTGAAGATAGTGAAGTATATTCAATGTCAACTTATGCATATGATCAAGGAGTTACACAATAAAGTAAGAGTGACTTTATGGAAAAGGGACGTGCCGATGTATCATATTAAATGAAAGTAGAAGATACAACCTGATCGTCTTGATGTCGCAAGCTTCCTTTTAGTGACCCTTGGTTCCAACACACACACTTTCTATTCACTTGCATGAAGAATATCCAATTCCTCTTGATAAACCAAATAGAGCCTTCAAGCTTCTGTCCAAGCAGGGTTCTTCACACAATTCTTTCACCAATTCTTCATTAAATCTTGCTTAACCTTTTCCATGAGAAAGCTTTCAATATATAGGAGAAGGAGAGATGGTTAGATGGATGAGGATGATCCCACCAAATCTGAGAAGTCAGTAGAATGACAACCATACGAATGCCAACTCATTTTCTAGAAGATCCCCTTCTAGAACCTTTGTGACTTCTACTTCTTTCCAAGCTTAAAAACAGGTCCACACCCTATATATGGAGAAGACTACGAGAAGTTCACACCCTAAGTGTGGGTGGCTTGTGAGAATGACAGATTCTCGCACCCTAGACCATAGGCAGCCTGCAAACTCATCTTAAAAATATGTTTTTGGAAGAATATAGGAGCCACTTTTCTCAGGCAAAAGGTCCTTGTTGGGAGCCTGAATACATCACTATTGAGACATCACCAGAGAGACCAAAATCATGTGTAACAGAATGCCCCCAAAGTAAGAGGTCGGAATATGTGATAGCCGAAATAATTTGTAAACTGCGAGTGTGTGTCAGAAACCAAGAGCACACCTAATCGAAAACCTGCAAACAATCAAGCATCTGTAGAATATAATACCAGTTCTGAGGTAGGCATTCCCATACTCAGATCACAAATGAATGAAATCATAAATGTAGGTCATGGACACCAATCATACATCGTGGATACATGTCGTCAAAATGATGCATAGCCACCAGGAATACATTGTGGATCTATGTGAGAAGACTTAAATTAAGACGACATAGCCACATGACATACAAAGTGGATCTATGTGCCGATGCAAATCATGCATACTCCATCACAGCCTGGATAAAAAAGATGAGACCCAGGGTCTTCAACCCATCACCTGAAAGTATGAATCTATCCATGCAATTACATGTGCTGAAGTCGAACATGGTAGAAACCACTTGATTACCGGTCATTGATGAAAACTATTAACAAGTGCGAGGGAAATCACCATTGATGTCAATGACTCCCAAGGTACCGAAGTACAATCCGAACGAATGTGAATGAATGAGCCAAAGTCGAGCTCTCAACATAATCTCTCGATCAGGAATCAATGATGTGAAACCCTCATCGAAAGTGAAGAGACTTTCCATTAAGGCATGCGGGCTCTAAGGTGCCAAATAATTTCTAAGTCTTGTTTCCAGATAATGAATTGGAATCAACAGAACAAGACTTGCCACAAGAGGGCCTTGATGTATCCCCCATCAATGACACGAAATAAGTAACATATTTTGAGGGTGAAACAGAGTACGAATACAGGTTGAAACAGACATAGGGAAGGTCGACATAGTAAGAATGGACAACTGTAGATGGCTAACTCAATAGAGGGCTCGTGTGAACTTCTCTTGAACATATGAACGAAACAACCAAGGACTTGGCAGAACTGACTCAAAGATGACCCAAGATATGACCTTATAGCAATTCGAATGAGAGACAAATGGATTTCCCAACCTAGATTCAAATGACGAATAGGGGGTGTCATGTTCAAGAGGGTCGCTTACTGCCATTAATATGAATACGAAAACACATCCCTTTCCCAAAATTCCCCCCACCATTTCTGGCGAGTACCTCTTTATTTTTACGCAAGATTGAGGAGGATAAAATATGCTTGTTGATGTAAGCTCATCCTTCGGATGAGTCCCTAGGATTATGTTTAACGAACCCTAGGAAGGAGTGGTTCGGTCCCATCACGGGCCTGTCGATCTTTGCTTAATGAGTCCAAGGATAGAAAACTTGAGGGTTTTTCATGTTTTGAGAGTCTGAAAAACACTTAAAGAGAACTCTCTCAGTTCCTTTTTCATAAAAGAGTTCGATAGGACCGAAAAAGTGATAAACTATCGCCCATCAAACATTTTTTTCAGATACTTTTACGAGCATGAACATAACAAGATCGCTCAGCCATCTTTTTGTTTTTATGGAGCGTGAAAAGATCTTAAAGGATACTCCTTTGCGTTCTTCGTTTTCATGTTACCATGACGAGTACGAAAAGATGAGAAAAGTATACTTGGTTACATTCTCATGTATTTTTGAGCACGAGAACGAACGAAGACTAAGCTCGAGGTTTTTCTAAAAACCCTAAAAGTAGTCGTACATGCGACAAAAAGAAAAAACACCCGTATTCCTTCATTTTGGACTTCAAAGTTGCTACATCTGCAGAAAACCACACTCATAGGACTATTAGGGCATTAGGTTTTATAGACAAAATAATATAAAACATCAACAAAAATGGTAAAGAGTGAATAAATATGGGTAAAAAAGGATTTTACCATTTCATTGTGATTTTACCAAAAACTTTGCCCAATACACCTCATTTTCCCCCAAATTTATTTGCTCGATTGCGGGAGGCACAAGCGACCATTTGGTGAACCCTCTCCGCTAATGAGGTAAGCTCTTGATCTCTCACCTTTTCCATGGTTTATTTTTAGTTTTTATTGGCAATTTTCAGGGTTTTAGGTCCATTTTAGGGCCATAACTTGCGCCCGAGCATTCTTGCAGGCTGGCCATGTGGGACCTATGAGAATATAGGATTCTTGCAGGTGACCTTAAGGGAACCTGCGAGAATCTCACACTGTGCTAAAGGGGCACCTGCGGGGGCCAGAAAATGGATTTTAAAGTTGTTTATTGCTCAATAAAAATTATGCCAAGGTTTGAAATAAGTTGTTGACCCTTCTCTTATGGCTCTTGTGTAGGTATTTGACCATCACAATGTTGGAGAGGTGAGAAAGAGAACATGAGGAGGAGGATGTCATTGTTGGGAATGACCTGGGTACTGTCACTACCCTCTGAGACTGTGGGCTCTTGAAATTCTTCAAGATTTCGGGCATGAGGGCCCAACTCAGATTGTTGGAGTACCTGGTTCATATGTGGGACGAGGACCAACAGTTGTTTCATGTGGGAGTCCACATGTTGACCCTAGATATCGAGGATATCTATTTTCTAATAGGGTTATCACGGCATGGGTAACATGCTAGCTTGACCGGTGGCCGAGGCGGAAGACTCCCTATGAGTGAGTATTGTCGCCAATACTGTGTTCCTGAGGCAGAAAGAAGCAAGGGAAAGGTTGCTATTTGGGGGGTCCAAGACTTGACCCTGCAAACCATCTTGTTCACTATAACACGCATGGCCAGGAGCGCAGCTCCACACATGGCTCTCCAAATCTACTTCCAATACACCATAGAGTGCACAGAGCCTCGGGTCTTCAATTGTTTGGATGCAGTTCTCCGTAGTATGAAGAGGCAATTGACGAAGTGTAGAAGGGGCAACTTGAAGCAGTTTGGGTACGGATTAGTTTTGGTGTCCTTCTTCCTCGAGAGGGTCCCATTGCTGAGATTACAGGTTGATTGGGGTTTATTGGCCCCACAAGATCCGAGGATGCTGAGGTGGTGCAACCTCATGGCTCGACACGTAGCAGGGCCTATCATCAAGTATAATGATTCATTTTTCGACTAGTTTTGGCCCTAGATGATGATGATTGACGACTACACATACGTTGGTTTGGATTTATGAGGGGATCCGAATTTGGCCTTGCCTGAGGATGCTCAGTGGGGTGATTTAGGTAAGAAGTACACATTTTGTTCTTTTTAAATGTTTTTGTAATTTTTATCATATGGAATGTTTTTGTGTTTATCCAAGAAGTAATCAAAACAATCTCTTTTTGATGACACAGATGTGGGGCCATATCGACCTCCAGGAACGTCTCCTATTCAATGACGAGGAGAGGTGGATCCAGTGGCGAGATGGGATGTTGAAGACTATGAGGCAGTGGAGCAGAACTTAGAGGGGTTGACTGCTGACATCCTAGATATGGCTATTGGGGAGATCCCTAGATGTTACTAGCTCCATACTGTGGGGGTGTCCGAGTCTATCAGTCGACTGTCTTGTAGGGTGGTCCGAGAAGTCGTGTGTTATCATGAGCATCATCCATGACGCTATTTTGTAGAAGCCATGGGCTTCGTATTTTTGAGATTTTGGTCTTTGGACATAAACTTTCTGTAAAAACTTTTGATCATTATATACATATATACGACTTCTACCGACTTATCTTGTGTTGTGTTATAAATGTAATGTGTGATTGGTTTATAAATGGCCCAAATGCCTGTCTAACACATAGTTATTTAATGCATCAGTCAATGTATTTAGACATCTAGGAACGTGTTGATACTCAATATAATCAAAATAATGTTCCAAGAGGTGAATTCGTAAATATACCCATAATAAAGTAGGACTTTGAATAGCATAGACATTACTTAGCTGCAATACTACTAGATTCAAATCGAGTCGTATAAACAGGTGGCGGATGCCAAGTGAAATAACATCAATCGACAATTCGATGACGGTTCTATATTCTACAAATTATTGGTCGCATGACCCAGGCACACACCTCGCAAACTGATGAGTTCGTTTGTAGGTGCGTAAATTGCCCATGTAGCAGAAGCAAGGTTCTGAGTATTGTGGCTAGTGCCATCGGTGAAGAAAATGTGGGGTAGCGAAGACTCTGACATCTGGAAACCAAGCACAACGTAACATAATCAGTCAAGGGCAGAGACCAGATAACGAAAAAGCATACTACAGTAACAAACAAGAAGTATGATACAATAAAATACAAGCACTCATGCACAAGTGATCTTAGGCTTAGTACTTCTTTAAGTACAACCTGTTTTTGCATTCACTCAAAGGGATATTGTCGTAGTCTACCAACTCATAATATCCTTTCTCCAAAACTCATCTGACGATATAAGGACCTCACTACATAGCTTCAAATTTTCCAGCTCCTAGAATATCCCAATCTTGTTCGTACGGAAGAACAAGATCACCTTAAGAGAAAATGCGTGGCCTAACATGTTTGTCGTCTTGGGCTTTGACGAATTTATTTTGGGCTTCTATAACTAGGGTGGCATCGTGATGAGTTTCATATAGTTGCATAAGATACAATAGAAATTCTTCTTAAGAAAAAGTGTTCGGGAGAAGTTTGACGGCTAGTTTTAGGGAGGGTATCTCACATTCAATCGGCAAGATGGATTCTAGACCATAAACTAACTGGAACAGTGTAAACCCGATAGCAGACTTAACGAACATTCAGTAAGCCCACAATGATGAAAACAACATTGTGTGCCAACTCATTTTGTGAATCCCTATCATTCGTCGAAGCATGGTAATGAGGACCTTGTTTATTGCTTCGACTTGGCCGTTGGCTTGTGGGTAATAGGGTGTTGATTTTTCATGGTGAAGACCCAAATTTTCAGTGAGTTCAGACATCATGAAGTTTCTAAAGTGGCTACCGTGATCAATAATGATGGCCTGAAGAACACCAAAATGAGCTATGATGTGATTGAATATGAATAAAACTGCAGCCTTTCCTGTATTGTCAAATGTTGGCATCGCCTCAACCCATTTCGTAAAATAATATATGGCTACAATAATGTATCCATGCCCCCCGGCTGAGTGAGGGTGACATGCCATGAAATTGATACCCCACTTCGCAAAAGGACCAATGGAGACCACAGGGTGTAGAGTAGCAGGGTGTGATTGTATTTTATTGTTGTAGGTTTGGCAAGCATGGCATTTTTGGATGACAATTATACAATCGTTGAATAAAGAAGGCCAAAAATACCCTTCTCGTAAGATCTTCTAGGCAGTAGCATACCCAGACATGTGACCACCACAGGCTCCAGAATGGAATTCATTTAGGGCTTTCTCAGCTTTGTCAAATGTGAGGTAGCGTCGAAAAATGGAGTCAATCCCACGACGATAAAGAGTATCACCAAGGATAATATACTGACGGGCTTGGTAGCATATTCGACGGCGGTCAATGCTAGACAAATTGGGTTGAAAAGTCTAGGTTTGGAGATATATGATGATATCTCCATACCAAAATTCATTGGAACTAATCAGGAAAAGGGATTCATCAGGTAATAAATCGACTACTACATTTTCCATCTCAAAGCAAGGAAGGTCGCATATCAACTCGACAAACACCAAGGATTTCTTGGACTTAGCATGTTTGAATTCTAAGTCGAACTCCTGGAGTATTACAATCTATTTGGAGTATTTTCCCCCTAGCAATTGGCATGTAAGAATGTGTTGCATAGGGTTGCAGTTAGAAATTTTCATAGTCTTGTGAGAGAGGATATAGTGTCGGAAACGTTGAACAACTTGGACGACTTCCAAGGCCAGTTTTTCAATATGTAAATACTTGGTTTCAGTAGTTGTGAGACTCCGAATCAAGTAATAAATGACATGTTCATCATGAGAATCATCCTCCTGGACGAGAACCATAGCGATGGTATAGTCCGAGGCTGCGAGGTAAAGGAAATAATCCTGACTGTAATCAGGAGGGGAGAGTAGTGGGGTACATGTCAAAGACAGTTTCAAAGCTTCAAAATATTTGTTGGCAGTAGTATCCGATATGAAATCAGAACCCTTCTTGGGCAGTCCTGTAAATCCAAGAGTTAGCTCAACATAGTTTGGGATGAAACGACGGAGAAAGTTTACCTTCCCTTGCAAACTTTGTAACTAGCGAAGCGAGGAAGGAGGAGGGATATTGAGAATCACCTTGACCTTCAAAGGATCTACCCTGATCCCTTGATGTGAAACAATAAAGCCAAGAATTCGGTCGAATTCTACGCAAAAAACACATTTGTGGGGATTCAAGCGTATATGGTAAAACTGACATCGAAGGAAAATGGCATGGAGGTGTATTGGATGATCTACACGGTGCATGGAATGAGCGGGTAAATTATCGAGATATGGCTGCACAATGTGCTTTATGTCATGAATGGCGTAAGACATAGCACATCGAAAAGTTGCACCGACATTCTTTAAACCTAATGGGAGTTTCCGATAGGCGAAAGTGCCCCAAGGAAAAATAAAAGCGGTCTTGTGTTGATCCGCTGGTATGATATTGATTTGATTATATCTAGAGAAACCATCCATCAGAGAGAAGATTTCACTTCTGGCACAATCGTCAATGATTTGGTCAATGAAGGGGGTAGAAAAGTTGTCTTTAGGACAAGCTTTGTTAATGTCCCTATAATCAATGCACACGTGGATTGTGCCTTGTTTCTTGTCGATTGGAACAATATTGGAAACCCAAATAGTTAGAGCCACCGAGTAAATGAAGCCAACCTTAATAATTTTCTCAACTTCAAGCTTGACAACGACTTCTTTACATGGGTGGACCGAACGAAGTCATTGCCGGACGGGTTTAGCATCCAGGTATGTCTTAATTTCATGTATCACAATGTTAGGATCAATACCTGGCATTTCTTCATAGCTCCAGGAAAATACGTCACAAAATTCTTGGAAAAGAGACTTGTAGGTGACAACTTCATCATGGGAACAAGAAGCTCCGATATGCACATTTTCGACAATTCTAGGTTTTATGGAGATGTCAAGGGGGATGGTGGGTGAGATGTTACTTAAGTTCCCTTCGTAGAACAGATCATGTATAGACTTGGGAATGGTAGAAATGATGACAACGGTCGACGGGGTCGAGATTCGTTGGTAACCCTCGATGGTGTGTTGTTCCAGGAAGAGGATGGAATGATGATGTTCATCATCCCAAGGGGTGTCTTCCATGGAAATAATAGACATAATTATCTTGTCCATGGGAAAAATGATGCAGAATGGATCTGGAGATAAATCACCAAGAGAGGGGGTCGAAAGGGTTATTGATTGAATGGCTTGATAAGCGGATTCAACTGGACTTAGTGTCATTTCATCATCATATCGAAGATGATCGCCTGGGTTGGGCACCATCCATGGGTCATGAGACACAGGGGTTCCATGAACAAAGGTGGAGATCATGTTGATCGAGGTGAAAAATAGATGTGGAACATCGGGTGGTGGTATGGGGAAAGTACCCATTAACGAGGAATATTTAATAAGACCCACACCGACATGCTC